>JAZKJV010007127.1:600000-766470 GCA_037367405.1 Ottelia alismoides
TATCCCAGGATAACCCACCAACGTATCCTAAAAGTAAAATGCATTCACATTCATTCATTTTATTTTATATGGACATGATAAAACAATAACTTTTATTGCATAAACGAGTAGCCCAAGGCTTACAAGTCCAACATACGTGACATGTGAGATGTCGATGGTCTTGTTCCTAAAATTCCAAAAAAATGTGTGGCTTAGGAAATGAGGGAGGGGTTTGAAATATGATGAAAGCGGAGTTTCGTGATGGCAAGGACCTTTAGAGTGAGTAACTCTTGGCGATAGGAGTCGAGAGATACTCGAGAAACTAGGTCTCCGAAGGTTGGTCCAAAGTTGGGCCAAGTGAGTATAGTTTGGATGGTCGTAGGTTCCACTAATAATGTTGAATTTTCACCATAGTGTGGGGGAGATATTTAAGTTAAGCGTCACTAATATTAACAAGATTAGCATAAAATTCTGTTATAGTGATATGAGATATGTAATCCATTGTCGAACCAATATACCCAAGGCAGGAAAATTTATCAAATAAAGTGAAGATCCTATTTTGATAAAATAAGTCTTTGCAGGTCAAGAACATATCTTTATAGGAAAGCTAGTTGATATATCGACAAGAAAAGATTTATAGGTTAGAATAGTAAGACGAGCATGGGATGATGAAGTTAACATGGACAACAAACTGAGTGAAATCCACAATCTAAATCCTCAATTCAAGATTTCGGATCAGCTGTGTCAATTAACATTGTCATTGTTAGAGTTATTGGTCACAGAGAACTCAACCATTTTACAAATGCTTTGGATAAAACAACAAATCCCTTGAAACTTTAGGTCGCACACCAAGCTCCCTCTCTTTTTCTAGATCAAATGGATCAAACACTGAAATTCTGTCAAGCTTGAATCAAACACCTACGTCGATGACCTTCTTCGATAAAACACCAAGGTAACTTGCACATTTAGATCAAACATCAAATCTTTCATGCGGTAGTTAATTCAAATACCTTCTTCCTACAAAATTGGTTACGGAAAAAGATGCAAATATCCATCTTTTGACTACCGACCACATAGATTATATGTTACACAAACATACAGATACAAGAACAATAGCGAGTTATATCAAATTATCAAACCAAAAATGATCAAAATAAATAATAGATTAGGCTACTAGTAGTAGAATCACATGCTGAGAATCTTCTATAATAGATCGCAGAGAGCTTGAAGATTGAATGGGATTACTGCTAGTTGAGAGTTTCAAAATGGTACAGTAGACGTTGCGGGCCGCTTTACGTGCATAAAACAATGCACGAATAGATCTCATAGTTGAAATAAAATAAAAGTAGAATTGTGTGAGAGAAATATGAAATGTGTATGAGATGTTGTTCTTCCAAATAGGATCCAAGGATTCTCATGGAGTGATCATAAATGTTAGAATTGCTCAATTAAGAAGTAATTTGTCTTTGAAAAGAGGAAACATTGATCAAAGTTGATTGGTCGATGCAAATTGGTTGATCAATCAACGATTGATTGATCATAATAAGAAGGTGGATCGACCACTTCTTGATCATTGATCGTTGAATGTTTGAATATTTAAATATGATTTATTAGATATGCAAGTTGAACTATCAATTATCATCCAAAAGAGGTTTATATACTGGAGTTAAAATTGATCGAGAATGTGCCGAAGCTATTTCAAGAATTATACATTTTCTATATATTATATCGATGTATACTCATTGCAGAAGGAGAGGATGATCCCCCTAAATCGTCAATTACAAAAGTCAGCAACAAGATGGATGTTCTACATTCTATATATATTAGAGAGAGAGAGAGAGTCCTAAAGAGTGTAAGTCCGCCAAGTCATTAGCAATATTGAAAAGAATGCTCCAATTTTACCTTGGGGTTATTCAATAAGGCTAAGGGAAAGTCATCAAACCTGGTTTCCTAAATCCCAGTAATCCCTCTCTCATGTTTACCAGTAGTCACCATAGCTGATTTATGGAGAGAGTTTCTTTATCATTAGGTATGAGCATTATCTTTCAGGAAGGGGAAATTAAGAAGTGAATTCTTTTTCCGTAATTAAAAAAGAGTTCATGCTTATAGTTTTTGAAGATGAAGGGTACACCGCAAGAAGAAGTTTGACATGCGAAAAGTCAGCTTTCTTCAGTGGACGAACCCCAAGAAGAGGTCAGGATAATCAGATAGAGGGAAATCTCGTAATTTTTTTTAGCCAAATTAGATTAGATTAGCATCCCTCTCAAGGGCCCAAGACAAGCACAGAGAGTTGCATGCCGTTCAAAAGAAAGAATATTTGACAACTAGTACTTGAAATCTTCTCATCCACGAAGAATTAAATTAAATCAAATCAAATCAAAACGTTTTTGGAATCCAGCAGCCCCATTGGAAAACAGAATATACCATGCCCTAATAATTGACGGCCTCGTCCCATTTATTGCTCGAGATGGACCGTCGGATCCATCGATGGGGGGCTCAGATCTAAGAATCTACCGACCACCAACCAAGTCCATACAAAAACCGGCCGTCCTTTTCGGACAGATGATCGACGCTCCCAAGACGCGCACTTCATATTTTTGGACTCCCACAGCTTTGACGTGCGAATTTCAATTCAACTTACAGGTCCGTCCTCCATTTTAATACTGGTGACGTCGACGTAGAAAATTATGAATTGTGTCCCTTTGATTGGCCAATTTGAGATGTAATATATATATGTGCAGAATTTACTAATATATATAAGTATAAAAATAGGTTTGTCGATTTTCTTCATAGTAAGAGATCACTGTCGATCCAACGTGCTGCAGCGTCCACATAAAAGGACTTCATTTTTCAATTGTAATAAAGATGATATTAAATCTTCAATGTTAAAAGGGCTTCATTTTTCAAATGTATCAAAGATGATATTAAATCTTCAATGATAAGGTTTAACGTTAATACAAAAGGATCGCCGAAGCTTACTGCGTCTCTCGGAAAAAAAGTTCAAACACATATTCGTTACATCCAAAAATGAAACTTCTAATTGAGAACCAAGGAATAGTTGTTGTTTTTCTCAAAAGAAAAATAGCCTAAGTTGTTTAACTAGTTTAAGCTTTGTGAAATCATTTTATAAGATTTTGCGTAGATTCATTTCTCTTGCAATGATGAATTAGTCAAGGTTTTCTCCACTTGTCGAATATGATTGGAGTAAAGACGAAGATGTAATATAATAGAGGATGGAATAGATAACTATAAGAGCAACGTACACAGTGCGTTTGTGCCTTTTTTAGTACATTTTTTGCTGAATTTTATGTGTTATTTAGTTCATGTTTATTTGAAAAATATGATGGTTTGACAAAATATTACACGAGGTTGCATCCTTCTCAACTTGTTTTTTTACAGAGATTCATCATCCATGTAACTATGTAAGCGTGATCCATATACTTCGCTAGAGCATCAAGGTATATTAATTTCTTTTCAAAAGATACTATTTGAATCTGAGTCAATTTTAGAATACTGATCAATAATTTAATGAGATTAACAGTTTTTCCAATAGTTGATTTCCTACTCTACAAACTTAATTCATGGTATTCTTGCACTTGAGCGCATGTTCTCTCAATCGAAGAGCATTAGCCTGCAAACTATATTTCCACTACAAGGAAAACATGTTGTGGCTATAGAATTATGCCCACGGATGTGGGACTTGTGGTCACGGAATTGGGCTCTGGCCACGACATGCCATGGCCAGTAGTCGTAGCTACAAGTCTCGTCGCGAGAGTTCTCTAACTACGAATATGTCGTGGCCATTACAAGTGACCACAGAACTTGTTGTGGCCACAACCCTTGTATGAAGCTTTGGCCACGGAATTGTAGCTACGAGAAACTAGTGGCCACGGAATTATCGTGGCCACAAGTTTTCGTAGCCAATTTCCGTGGCCATAACTCATTTTTCTTGTAGTGTTCTGAAATAATTCTATATTTTCCAATTTAGTATCACACTGAGAGACACATCAAGGATGTTAACGTATAAAGCTTTCTGATTTTTAACTTCCGGACCTATTCAATTGAGCGTTAGATACATGACCAACATTCCACATGCGATTTAGTTTTAATCATCATTTTTTTCCTCCAACATGAGGTACAACGCATGTTGAGATATGCCTCGGAGACTCAACCCGTTTATGTTAGGATACATTTCATAAATGGATCTGCATATCCGACTAACGGAATTTTACGGTCAATTCAGATCCATTTGTTGAGTACCCCAATAATAAGGGGTATGCATGGGATAAGTGCCCGACCTGTTCAAGCATGATTCGTCCGGACTCGTCATTATCGGATCAACACATCGACCCCATCTTTCAACGGGTACCCGTACTAATAGGTACTCGAATTATTTGAATGGGTCTCGATTAACCACAGGTACCCACGGACTACTAAAAAATCTGGACTCCTAAAATCAACATAAAAAAAGATCTACATAGTATATATAAAAAAAACCTTTCAGTAATAACGAAGAATCGCTGCTTGCAATCTTATCATAAAAAATCAATTCCGGCTCTATTGCACCCAGAGCAACCGGACTTTATTGTCTTTTCGCGAAGTCTTAACAAATAAATTAAAGAAAAAAAACTCGGAAAGACTAAAAAAAGTGTACAAAGAATGAGTCAGATCCTCATGACACATATTCTCCCGGTGTTATGCTGCATTAAAGAACTTTGATTTGAGTATTATAAAAGACGTCAAAATACACGTACATGATTTTTTAAATAAACGATCAAGATTTAATTTCACCAACAAAGAACATCGGCGATCAGCCAATAGTAACATTAAGGAAAAAGCCATCACGTCCAATTTGAGATGCAAACAGACGGATACGAATACGAATACAGGTATTACCGTATCCTTATCCATTTTTGAATATGAATATTACCGTATCCTTATCCATTTTTGAATATGAATACGGATGTGAATACAGATATTAAAGCTATCTTACCATATCCTTAAAAACGGATACGAGTACAAAACGGATACCGATTGCATATGAGTAATATTAGAAATACTCTATAGAATCAACTTAAATATATAAGAACTAGTATGGAGCCCCGTGCGTTGCACAGGAAGGAAAGTTTGCGAAATTAGCCACTAATACTTTTTCCTCAAGAAACAAAGATAAGTTTACCAACGATAACGAATATTCTTTGTTATAAATTTAACAGAGTATAAAACATAGAATATTGATATTAAATTAATCTTTGTAAAAGTGGATTCCTTTATTATCTTACACGGTTATCCTTGTATTATTGATTTTTTTAACTTATTATAAACCCTATAGAGTATTAACGTTATGAACACTATCCAACCTATAGAATATTCACGTTATGAACACTATGATTTTTTAAATATACATTTAATCTCCTATCATCTTCATATTGTGCTACGTAAATTTAAACTGTAGCTTCTAGTAACCTTCAAAATTGTTGTGTAATACATCAGAAATTTTATGGAAAAACATAGTGTGATTATGAAAAGATAAGGTTGAATGTGTAATTGCACTATTTTTATACTTATAAATATAGAAGATCATATTTGCTATACATAAAAAGCATTTTTGTAACAAATATGGTATTTTATTTTCTAGTTGATTTAACAACATATAAGCATAAACAATCTCTTCTTTCTTGTTATAGACACAAACATAATAAACTAATAGAGATAGTACAACAATGTCATAGTTTATATTAACTGTGAATTGGCATTTACGACCAACAATGAACATTAACATTTTTAGTTAACATTTTTAAATCCAAATAAGCACAGCTCCTAATAAAATAACATACCATCAAAGCCATATATAGTTATTGGAAAACTATCATGCAAACTATAGAAAATTCAGCAAGACGTTGTAGTTAACAGATGTAGTCTGAGATGATGGATGATCTCGCTAGGCATCTTGGTATTAGCCCCCCTAACCTTGCCCTCCACCTCACCAAAAAGTGCAAGAGCTTTGACACAATTGCTAGTGCAATTACCTCGCTAGAGCACTTAGCTACAGTTAGGGATGAGCATGGGCCGGGCTGGGCCGGGCCCTGAAGGGCCCAGGCCCAAGCCCGCTTAAAAAATTCGGGCCTTGGGCCGGGCTTAGGCCCACAAAAGTTTTTTTTGCTCGGCCCAAGCCCAGGCCCGGTCCAATTCCTTTGGGTCGGGCTTGGGCCGGGCCGGCCCATCGCCACCCGTTAGAGACTATGAATTTTGAGTCTTTTGTTTCAAGTTAATCTCAACTCAAGTTACACAAGCTAAATTTGTTTAAAACATGTGCCATAATACTTGTGAAACAAGTAAAACTCGATTCTACCAAATCCGATGATATCTCATTTTTTACACGTGCACTCAATGTCGGATACCATGAATGTCTCACATGTATATAAACTGAAAGAGTGAAACAAACTTAGCCAATTAACAATAGGTGCACCAGACCTTACATGTTAAAAAATGGGCATAAGACCCATATTGGGTAAAGGTTCAATAACAGAAAATATTCTGATTGAAAAATAAATACTAACAAATTCAAGAATAACCAATACAATCTAAACCAAAGACTAATTAAGGAAAATTAATACTGAATTGAAATACAATGATCAGCAACTCATATGTCACACGCCTGACTTTCTTGATTTATAAACATTGTATGAAGATGAGATACATGAAGGGAGTGTACATGAAATAGGTGGGAGTTTTCATACGTGTATGATATGAGAAATGGTTCGGGCCCTCTTCGGGCCGGGCCCTTGGGCCGGGTCGGGCTGGGCCGAGCCAAGCCCAAGCCCGGCCCAAAAAAATTTTGGGCCGAAATATTGGGCCCAAGCCCGGCCCGATGTTCATTTGGGCCTGGGCCGGGCCGGGCTTTTTGGGCTGGGCTTCGGGCTGGGTCGGGCCGGCCCAGCCCAATGCTCATCCCTAGCTACAGTCAAATGAACAATGAATGCTCTATGGTCAATAATACAAAGATAGATGGTACAATAAACAGGACAAAAGTCTCCGAGATAATGGTTTAATATAAACTGTTGACAAATTGATTAATTAAACCGTATTCAATAATATCAACACTAATGGCAAAGGCTAGACTATTGAGAGTGATGGATTCAAAGAAATATGATGTGTCTTACATCAACTTATACTGTTAGTTATGTAAGATATAACACAGGAAAGAATATGCACATTTTAAATAACAAATTACCTATGTACTCGAGGCGCCAAACGTTCTCCGTATCAGTGTCAACTATAAGGAAAATCATAATGTATCAAACATAATATTTTGATCTCTATACAATTAAATCATTATATTTAGGAAAAATAAACACATAGATCATCTTATTACATATTATTTGATTATTAATATTCAATACTTCTAACGTACCGTGTCAGTTCAATAGTGATATGGCTTGCCATTGTACCTCTTGGAAGATAAGAAGCAACAGTTGCTGGAGAAGATTCAAGAAAGAGCACAATAAAAATTAGTAAAGAGAAATGTTTATGCATATAGGGAAGTTTTAACATCAGATGCCAACTGATAGTGACATAGTGCATGCATATCTCTACTGTGAGATGAGAAGCAGCGATGAGAAACAACAACAGCCGAGGAAGCTTCTCCAAACAACACAATTAGAAATGGTAAAGAGAAATCTCCAAACATAGTGTAAGATAGAGGGAATTAAGTTTACATGATCCTTATCGAAAAACAGCTCTCAGAGTCTAATGATGGTATTTTGACTGCATACGGTAGGAGAGAAATGATCAAGAAAGTGTAAATTGCAAACTATGTATAGTGCATCTGCAACATTAAATATTTCATGCACTCACATTTTCAATAACAAATAACTACCAAAAAATCACCTTTTTAAATATTCATGGTTCATATCTCTAAGCATAAAGAAATACCAAGAGATCTCCAAAAAGTAATACAAATACATAGAAATAATTACGTAAATGAATTGCACAATTTAAGCCTGAGCTATCTCACCATCGAAGAGAGACTCTTGCTCAAGCTATTTCCCCGGGTCACCACATCGTTAGATCCCACCCTCTCGCCTCCATGCATGATCAAACTCGTCATGACCCCCTTCGAGAGCTTGCTCCTGCAGAACACTTGAAGAAGTACCTGAAGCTAGTCTTTCGAAGAAGCGTGAGAAGCCTTACCGAGCAGCGAGAGAAGACATGGATGTCGTGCGAAGGATAGAGTTGCCCATTCCCGCGATCTTGCATGCTCCCGAAGATCGTAGTCGTGAGACGATCTCGATGATGATGAAGACAGGGACTGGTGCATACACATCCTTGTGCATGAGGTCATGTACGTGGAGCTCCTCGTCAGAGGATGGAAGCGGAAGCCGAATGGCCAGGGATTCACATCAGTCTCTTCTGTTATTCTTATCTTCCTTTTGCTCTTCTATCCTTATCCAAATGTATACTGTAGTAAACGTAAAGAGCAAGAAATACGGAACGGATAATCTCATTTCAAACCAACGGATATTGGCATGTCTCCATGACATTGTAGAAACAGTACAATGAACAGTAAGTATCATATCTCTGCGACGTATCTGGGAAGCATATAAATGAGGTTATATAAAATCCATGGATATGCTACAGTCGCTGCAACAGTTACAGCCCACGCGCTTTAACATATAGTAAGATTGGATGAAATACACATGATATAAATTTACTAAATGTGCTTATATCATAAAAATTATACAAATACGGCAAAAGAAGGTATAGAATTACGTTATATAGGGTTAAAATTATATTTATGACTATATTTATATACGGATACGGATATACGGATATGGATACAGATGTTTGATCAAATGATATCCATATCAATTTTAAATTCCGATACAAATACGAATGTCAAAATCTGTATAAAAGGGATACGGTGATGGATCGGATACAGATATATCCGTAACCGTTTGCATCCCTACGTCCAATGGTCCTGGTATTTAGTACAACCAGGAAGTAACCAGAGGGCACTATACAACGGAAAAGTTCAGAGTGTTCTTGAAAATAAACAAATAAAAAACATTGCAGAAGCTAGTAGGACATCTCTGGGGTATGTTGGGTGAGGTGCTTTGGCGAGTATGTCGGTTTTGTTGGATCATCTTTGGAGTGGCGTGGATGCTTGTTACTTACGGGTGCGGGGTCTTGGAATCACGGTGATAACCTTTTGTTGTCTGCGACAGATTATAACAGTAGAATAAGGGGTTAGATAGCTGGGTATTTGACAATAAAGACTAGCCTTTAACAATTGGAGCTCGGGGTAAGAGAGGCCATAATAATTAAGGCATCTTTTGCAATGGCAATGGGCAGGAGGAAGGTACCGTGGAAGAGTCTTGAACATCTCTCTTTCCAAATCAAAACATCAAGTTGATGATTGGGCTGCAGATCTTTGCCATATGGTAGAGGATGGACGAATCTGTAAGTGTTGGTCGAAGAATTCTTCTAAGCTACCGATGAAATTTGCTAGACTTAAAATTTTGAATAGGAGACAAGAGAATATACATTTGATTAGAATGTGGCTTAACGTCTCTTCTACTGCAATACATAATGGGCAGGCAGAAAATGAGGGGATGTTAGGATTAAAGGACGTTCTTGGGTTCTCAATTTGTTGTAACAGATTTACCATATGAAGATGGATACCTTTAGATGAAATGGGCTTTTCTAGAACCTAGGGGTGAGTTTTGGGCCAATACCTCCTTGAGCTAATCTAATTATCGGAAAATTCTAGGGAATAGTGGTTGTATCGGGAATAGTTTGTCTCAGTCTTAAGGAATCTATATAATCTATAGAAGTTTGGGTATCTGACCCAGGGGATTGTCTAGCTAGAGCTTTAAGCCAGTTTTATCTTGTGGAGATGGTCAAGAGTGCTTTGTTTATAGAGATGTTTTTATTTCTAGCCAGTGACCATAGGTGTTGAAATTTGGATGCTAGAAAGGATTTGTCATTTATTTTGTCATACCAGAGGAGAGTATTTTTTCCATCTCCTGGAATTTTGGATGTCAGATTATGAATCCCGCTCGAACCGATTTTAGTTGATCACCAGCAAGGGGGGTCTTTTTTTAAGTTGGATTCAAGAATTGGAATGGGTTTTAGATTGTGAATGTGTCCCTGGATAAGTCTCTAGAAAAAGGTGATGGGGATTTTCCATTGTAGAGCCATGATTTGCTTACAAGGGTACAGTTGAAAGTATCAAGGTTTAAGATTCCATAGCCATCATTTGATTTTGGTCTGCAAATGATTTCACATCTCACCTGATGTCTGTGTCTCGAATTTGAGGAATCCGACCAAAGGGATTTTTTTCCAGATTTGGTCGATTTTCGATATGATGTATATAGGTATTCTGAGAGAGGCCATCATATAGTGGATTTAGGGGGGTGAGCGATGAGTTGAGTAGTGCGGTGTGGGATGGAAGAGAGCACACAGATTTCCATCCTAGCAGTTTTTATTTAAATTTCCCAGTGATGGGGAGCCATTCTGATCTCTTCAAGGATCAAGAGGATAGAGGAATTCCCAAATAGTTTATTAAGAAGGGTTGGAGAGACCATTTAAGGATTTAGACCGCCAACTAGGTTTCAAGGGATGTGAAATTAAGTGTGTGGATAGATAATTTTTCATCATTTACCGACATTACCGTGATTTCGGAGAATATGATTATGGTGAATTTGATAAACTTTGGTGCATGGGTATTATATTTTTTGAAGATAAGGATCTCAACGGCAAACATCATATTGGTGATGGAGGCATCCTCGTCAGGGATTTTTAATGCTTCGATGGGGTTTGCTCCGACCAGATTTTAGGGTATCTCATCCAGAATATTCATAGTGTCTATGAAGAGAAGTGTGAGAGAGGGTCACCCTATCGGACCCCTCTAGCAGGTTTGAAAAACCTTTGGTGGTGTTGCTTATTTGAGCGAGATAGTCGTGCTCTATAGGAGGGATTTGATCCAGTTGATGAAACTGGAGGTGCAATTAGTATGTTTGAGGGTCGAGAACATGGTTTCCTAGTTAAGATAATCGAAGGCTTTGCGTAGGTCGATTATGAGTATAATAGATTTTGTCTTGATTCGGTGTCAGTGTGCAAGGATTTCCGAAGTGATGGCAAATGCATCGGATGCACCTTGCCCTCAAAGGAAGGTGCATTGGGAGGGGGATAACAGAGAGTTTAGTTTGGGAGCCCATCTATTTGCTAGGATTTCAGAGATATTTCTAAGGGGAAGACTTATAAGGCTTATGGGTCGGTAGTTTGCTATGTCCCGAGGTCCTCTCTTTTAAAGATCAAAGTGGTTATAGAGTTGTTAATAAAATTTTATGTCACGAGGGTTAAAAGACGGGGAAAAGAGATGATCAACTAGGGTCATTAAATCAGTTTTGAGTTTGGACTAGAAATGTTTGAAAAAATCTGGGGTTGCCCCATCTAAGCCGGGTACCTTAAAAGCTTTAAGGCCTTGAATTACAACCACCATTTTGGACTCAAGAATAGGTTCAATCAATTATTTTGGGTCCTCTATATTTCCTGGGAGAAGATTCTCAAAGCCAAGGGGAGACAGTGCTGAGGGTTTGTCGTTCGAGTAGAGAGCTTGGAAGTAAGAGATGGCAATCTGCGCAATAGCAGGAGGTGATGCCTATCTCATTCCCTGGTCATCATATAACGCCAGAATAGAGTATCTGCTTCTTCTCTTTGAAGCCAATGCTTGTGAGAGTTTAGTGTTGCGATCTCCTTCATGAAGCCATCGTACCTTTGCACAGTGGCAGAGTTTTGTATATTCTTCCTCGAGAAGTTTTTCTAAAGCTTTGTGTAGGGTAGATAGTTGCTTTAAGGTATTGGGATCAGGTCCCCATAGGGCCAGGGTATGACTTAGCGAGTCTATCTGATGTGTTAGATTTTCTTTTACGATATGGAATGGCGTCAGGTTTGATTTTTTCTAATTGATTATGTTGAACATGAGACGTTTCATTTTTAACGCCCAGGTGTGGAATGGGTTAAATCCTTTGTAGGTTTTATTCCTTGAGGTGGCTACCATGGTTTGAAGACTGGGTTGTTTAAACCAGAAGGTTTCCATTTTGAAAGCATGGAGACTAAAGGTTTATGATCCGAGAAGGTCTTTGGTAGAGCATGAGTTTTGGTGAGGGGGATGATTCCAGAAGATGAAGGGAGATAATAACTCTATCAAGGACTGCCCAATGTTTTTATTGTGGATCAATCCATGTAAATGTCATCGAAGGGTCTTTGATGGCTGTGAATTCCAATGACTGACACCAATCATTAAATTGTTGAATAAAATTGGATGGAAGTCGGGTGGAAAGGATTCAGATGGAAACAGAATAAGTTGAAATCTCCCGCTAATAGTATTTTTTGGCCCGTGAGAGAAATGACAGACAGCTGGTCGATGGAGTTTTGCTTGAGGGTGGATTTGGTAGATCTGTAGACATTGTAAATTTGTAGGATTTCATCAGTATTATTAGATTTTAGGATAAGTAATGCGAAAAAATCGAAGTTAGATGCTGAGATAAGGGTGAAAGAGTGTGAGTCCCATCCTGTGAGTATTCTCCAAGATGTGCAATCAGGATTGGTGTGCTATCTAAAATTATCTAGGAAGGGTAATAGGTTAGTATGGGACCAAATGCGGGTTCTAGTTTCTTGAAGAGCCACTATATTTATCGTGTGGCGACAGATGATGTCTAGTAGTCGATTCTTTTTCCATCTTCCACCAAGACCACGGATGTTCCATGAGAGGAGGCTGATATCCATCTTAGGTTGTCGAATATTGGGTTGAGAGTTACGACGGTTTCTAGTGCCCCGGATTTTGGTAGTTCAAAATACTATCCATGAAGTAGTTTTTGTTATAGAGTCTAGGAAGGAAAGGTTCAGGCTAGCAATCGTAAGCTCCCCAACAATTTTACTCTCCAGAGAGGTGAAAATATTAGGAATCCAGGGCAATTTATGGGCTGGACTTAGAAATCTATGATATGATCTGGTCTATTAAAAGGGTAGATTGGGTACGTACATGGATCGGCGGTGGTGGCTTCTTGTTTGGAGGAGGATGTGACATAGCTTTTCTTCGGCATTGTTGTAGTATCCAGGGAGATCTTCATCTACAAGCTCTGGTGGGCTTTGTCAGAGAAGGTAGTGTTGGGACCAGTGAATCGAGTATGTTCGTTATTTTTTCCTGTGCATGCTTAGATGTTAATTGTCACACCCCCAACTTCCGTGATCGAGAATGATCGTGCAGAAATGGTAGCGGATGCTCGATAATGATCGATGAAGCTGACTTCAGGAGGAGTTACGAATACATGGGTATTTTGGAGGTTATCCATGAGAGTCTGAAGGCTCTACTATACGTGACAATGGATAAGCGTCACATAGGACACTAGCTCGGTAGTAGAGTGGCGTGGTGCTTGTAGCAGTGCGAACAATGAGTACATGCAACAGTGCAAGACATGACGGTGGATGCTTCCAGCAGGTACGTACGTGAGCGCAGAAGGGCGGTATGCAGTGAAGCAGTACGCATTGAGGAGCAATGTGTTACGATCACATAGGCGTACGCACGAAGGCGCACGGTATTAGTATTGACACATGGAGGCCCAAGGAGGCATGGATCGTTGCAGGTGCTGAGTAGGAGCATTGTCGAGCATGCTCGGTATTACACGTACGAGAGTAGTCTGGAGGCCACAAATAGCGAAGTTCTGGAGGACTTCCCCTTAACATGCAGAACGCTAAGGAAGGGTTTACCGCATGAGGGTCTGGAGGCCGTGGGTTCCCTTTGGCACAAGACCGAGTGTTTGGTGGCACTCAGTAAATCATGGCAAAGCTGCATCAGCAAGCGTTGGAGTGCGAGTGTGTTGATGACTGTGCGGTTGATGTGGAATCAACCGTGCGGGAAGACGAAAGGACAACAAGGGAGTCGAAGAGATGAGCTGATGAAGAGTTGTTGCAGAATGTGAAGGGTTACCGAAGAACTCGAATGGTCTCTTGTGTCTTTATGTATCATTATTACAAATGTAATAACGAGTGTCCTTTGGGTTGCGTTGAGTCTTGTATAAAAGGAGAGGTGGTGGCTCATTTGTAAACACACAGAGTACACGAGAGAATATAGGGTTCACCCCACTCCAGAGCAAGTTCCCCTTCTAATAAAGAGAAGAGATTTGTGCTCGTGCTTGTGTGATCATGTGGTTGTATTCTTGAGCATTCTTGAGCAAGTTCTTGAGAGTGTTCTTGAGCGATCCAGAGTTTCGTTCTCGTGCTTGTGTTGGAGCGTCGGTACATGAGCAAGCAAGAGTATCGAGAAGAGTTGGAGCACGTTCGTGACCGTTCTACTCAGAAAGGCTGGTTAGATACGGGATAGCTAACGCCGTACAGATTCTGTTATAATCGATAGTGGGCTTATGACCCTGTGACATTTGGTATCAGAGCTGAAGGTGATACCAATCGTTGGCACGAGTTGGTATCAGAGCTTGGTGGGTGCCAACGAAGCGGGTAAAGCTACGAGCGGTTGTTGGTGCAGTCGATCGCGAGAGCAAAGGATACTTGTTGGTGTAAATATATCTTCAATCAACAGAGCAAAGAAGGTGGGTGTCATCGAGCACGTGGCAGTACTAGAGCAAGCGATGGCAGAAGTGTCCACCATTGGAACTCATGCCCATCGCATTACCATTGGAGAATCGTTCTTCAGAGGGATCGAATGTTGGGGATGAGACCCAACGCTCAACGGAACAAATCAAGTCCTTGGAGGACAAACTGGAGGCGTTCAATAAGATGATAGAGGATCTATGCAACGAGATCTCCCTCATCAACAAGGCATTAGCAAATAGCGGGAGCTCCACGGAGGTGCATTGACGCAAGGTACCCAAACCCAAACCCTTCACAAGTACGCAAAGTGCCAAGGATTTGGAGAACTTCCTATGGGATATGGAAGTTTACTTTGAGGCGACCAAGATAAGAGAAGCCGAGAAGGTCGGCTTGGCATCAATGTACATGTCGAGTGACGCCAAACTATGGTGGAGGAGTTTGATCTAGTCATGGAACTGAAGGCGCAGTTCCTATCGAAGAATACTGCGTGGGTAGAATGGGAGGCTCTTCTATGCCTGAAGCAGGCAGGCACTGTTTATGAGTACGTGAAGCAATTCATGTCTTTGCTGCTGAACATCAAGGGAATGTCAGAGGAAGACAAGCTGTTCAACTTCACGATCGGGTTGCAGAGATGGGCACAAGCTGCACTGCAGAGGCAGGGCGTGAAGGACCTTAATTCAACGATTTTGGTGGCGGATGCATTCGTCGACTACGGTGCCCAAGCGGGCCACAACGGTGAAGGGATGGAGTTCACCAGCAAGCTAAAGGTGCGGGTGAAGGACAAGGGCAAACGCATTGCCCAAGATCCACCAACGAAGGAATGGGAGTACTCCAAGAAGAGGGAGCAACCCGGGAGCAAGGGATGCTTCATATGCGACGGACTGCATCGGGCGTGGGAGTGCCCAAAGAGGGAGAAGCTCAACGCTCTTCGTACTGACGAGGAGGATGAAGTAGAAGGTGAGGTACGCTTGGGAGAAATCAGTGCTATGCGCAAGGTACGCCTCACAGCACTTCTAGATGGAGCTTCAAATTTGGTGGAGGGAGGGAACTCCACAACAAAGAGCTTTGGGGGCTCCAAGGCTCGATCGAGGATGCACATGAGTGCACAGGTGCGTACGGAGCACCAAGGTGTGTGATGGAGACACACATCCAAAGCCGCGGATAGGAGAACATCTGTGCATGAGAAGACGATGCAGAGCTCAGAAGCGCAATGCAACATGGACAAGGAGCTAAACGTCCGTGGGGGTGGAGTGGTGACGAACCACACCCCCAATGATCTTGCAGGAGGCAAGATGCTAAAGACGCTCGGAGCGCTCGAGGTGTTCATTTCCCAGGATGTGGGGACGCCCACAGGGAATGATTGGGATCGACAACACAGCAAGCATGGAGACGAGTACTCCACATGTGGAGCTGGAGCTGCCACACATCAGCGATGGAGCTACTGTATCCAAGAGGGATACATCGAGAATAGGAGCTGACGAGGAAGCTTCATTTCTCACGACGAAGGCCAAGCCATGGAGAGACGTAGTTGTTTGTGAGAAGAACAAGTGTAGGAAGGGAGGAAGTGCATGCTTGCACCACCCTTCCAATTAAGCAGCATCTGGAGGTGCGTAGCGGATGGAGGATCGTGACGGGACGCCTGTTAAAGAGGGAATTCTCTGTTGGGGACAACCGATTCTTCAGGTGGGGGAGGCTTGTCACAACTCCCAACTTCCATGATCGAGAATGACCGTGCAGACATGGTAGCGGATGCTCGAGAGTGATCGATGAAGCTTACTTCAGGAGGAGTCATGAATACGTGGGTATTTTGGAGGTTATCCACGAGAATTTGGAGGCTCTACTGTATGTGACAATGGAGAAGCATCACAAAGGACACTAGCTTGGTAGTAGAGTGTCGTGTTGCTTGTAGCAGTGTGAACAACAAGTACAGGCAATAGTGCAAGACATGAGTGTGGATGCACGCAGCAGGTATGCAGCAGGTACGTACGCAAGCGCAGAAGGGCGGTGTTGACAAGATTTTGCGTGACTTAATAGTTGATTTTCTAATTAGTCGTTGTGCACGCATACAATCTCGTTAAACAAATACAACTTATAATCTCGACGGTGCCATGAAATAAATGGAATCAAGTAAAGGGCAAGTCGGGTGTCGAACCACAAGGACCTAGCGAACTTTGCGAATTTTTTCTTGGACTCTATTTCTAGAGGATCTACTGTGAAAAAAGTAATGAGAATGAAATATGGGAAGTGGATGTGAATGAAACTATTTAACTTACTCAGACCGCTTTGCTCAAGTGATAGGGAGAATGTGAAAAATCTTGCACATATCACTTGAAGATGGTCAGCTTGCACTACACATTAGTTAAATTTTTCAACTGAAATAATAACTATTGTAGAGATATAGATCCCAGAACTAGCAACTTTATACGTTCATTGAAAGTACTCTTAACGGCTATGAATGAGAGAACAACAAATAGCTTAGATTTAGATTGCAATGATGTCTAAGCAGAGTAAATATAAAGAGAGTACTCCCTTTGCCATGGTGTTCATACGGCTATGCTTCATGAGCTGAAACGAAGCACCGGAGGTTGCTGAAGAACGTCGCCAGTTGAGAGTCGTAAGGGACTGCAACGACGCAACTGGAGAGTGCTAGGGGAGGCTGCGGGCTGATGGTGCAGCTGGAGTGCGCAGTGATGCACGGCCAGCACCGGAGAGCATGGGAGGTCGCTGCAGAATGCACACAAGAGGGCACGAGCGGTGGCTGCTTGCTAGCGGGTAGCTGGACGTGCACCCTCATAAGGATGACAGTAGCTGGGCGCAAAGAAGAATGCGCGCAAGATGCGGATTGGCCGCTAGAGCTAGATATCGCGCACAACAACAACGTGGAGGAGAGGGTGATCTAAATAGGAGATGCTGGTGGCTGGAGGTTGGTGGCCGCCAGACATGCATCCACTTGTTGCTGCAATTGATGGTGCACGCCAAGGGTGCGAGGGGGGCGCGTAGACCGCTTGCAGGAGGGGGAGGTCGGGTTCTTCCTGTGACAGGCAAAAACGAGAGAGAGAGAGAGAGAGATCGAATAAAATGGGGAGAGAAGGGTAGAGAACGAGAGAGAGGGAAGTGTGAGAGAGGCCTTGTGCGTGAGGGAAATGCATGTTTTTATACTTGGTTTGTACGGCTCCTTTTCATGCAACTTAAAGAGAGAATAAAGACAAAACTTTATTGTTGCATGGGGAAGGCATATGCATAAGTACATGGGGCTCCATGTTGCATGGGGAAGGGGTAGAGATTTGCATGGAAAGGGGCGGCTACCTTCATGGTTTGTACGTGGGTTCCATGTAGCATTTAAAGTTTTGGAAATTTATATTATCACCCCTTCCCATTTCTTTCCAACAAAAAGCTATAGGCTTTTGTGTAGCCTAAATGGAAATGTTGGTTATTTTGTCAAACTATGATCCCAATACATTTTTTTCTTTCTCTTACAAATATGGTTGTTTATTTAGAATAATGGACGAGTATAAATCTCGATATTTGAATAATCCTGCTGAATAAAATATCGATCAACATCTTTTGAAAATATTTTCCCAGATATAAAATCATGATTTGTCGATTTATGTGTAATTAAGGAGTTTTCTCTTGTTGTGTACATGGAATAATTTAGACATAGATTATGTGATTTTAGAGTTTGTAAATCAAGAATTGATATTGTCTTCCACATAATTTTAAGCTTATTATCACATCATATTATGTAATCATCAGGCGGTATGCAGTGGAGCAGTATGCATTGAGGAGCAATGCGGTATGATCACATAAGTATACGCACAAAGGCGCACTTTATCGGTATAGATGTGTGGCGGTCCAAGGAGGCATGGAGCGTTGTAGTTGCTGAGTACGAGCATTGTTGAGTATGCTCAGTATTACACGTACGAGAGTGGTCTGGAGGCCAAAAATAGGGAAGTTCTGGAGGAGTTCCCCTTAGCATGCAGAACGCTAAGGAAGGGTTTACCGCATGAGGGTTTGGAGGCAGCGGGTTCCCTTTGGCATAAGACTGAGTGTTTGATGGCACTCGATGAATCATGGCAAAGCTGCATCAACAAGCGTTGGAGCGCGAGTGTGCTGATGATTGGGCGGTCGATGTGGCATCAACTGTGCAGGAAGACGAAAGGACATCAAGGGAGTCGAAGAGACGAGTAGACGAAGAGTTGCTACGGAACGTGAATGGTTGATGAAGAACTAACTCGAAGGGTCTCTTATGTCTTTATGTATCATTATTGTAAATGTAATAATGAGTATCCCTTGGGTTGCCTTGAGTCTTGTATAAAAGGATAGGTGGTGGCTCATTTGTAAACAAACAGAGTACACGAGAGAGTGCAGTGTGTCACCCAACTCCAGAGCAAGTTCCCCTTGTAATAAAGAGAAGAGCTTTGTACACGTGCTTGTGTGATCATGTGGTTGTGTTCTTGAGCGTTCTTGAGCGAGTTCTTGAGAGTGTTCTTGAGCAATCCGGAGTTTCATGCGTGTGCTTGTGTTGGAGCGTCGGTACGTGAGAAAGTAGGAGTATCGAGAAGAGTTGGAGTGCGTCCGTGACCGTTCTACTCAAGAAGGCTGGTTAGCTACGGGATAGCTAATGCCGTACAGGTTCGGTCGAAATCGATAGCGAGATTTTGACCATGTTACAGTAGCCATACGTCTTTTTTCATGAGGTTATCGTCTAGTTTCGCTCCCATCGCTTTCAACCACAAGATGGTGTTTTCAGTAGATTCCTTGTCCAGGTTTTTTGAGAAGCGGATCCCTATTTTCGCCAAGTATTTCGAGAATGGGATGGAGTCAATGGTAGATTTTGACCATGTGGAGTCAGGGCATAGATCAAACTTTCTTGGGTCTAGCTCGACTATTGGTTGGGGGTGGCTTTATCTTGGTTCTATGTAAAGGGAGAGGGAGTATTGAGATCAGCTTGTTGGTATTTAGTTACGAGGAGGCAAGTTGTGGTGTTTTTAGAGGATGGGTGTCGTAGTGGGTGAAAGCAACTTCTCTTCTGTGATTAGTGGGTGGAAGGTGGCTTCGAACACACCATCAGTGGTTTTGACTTTGATTACCCTAGTAATCGCTTGGATCTTTGGGATATCTACAAGAAGCCTGACACTCGCCGCATCGTCACGGTCTTCCGTAAGCGTAGGGAGTTCGTATGAAAGGAGTTTTAAATTGTTTAGGATACATGGGTACCTGTGATAAAGAGGTAGTCATAAAAGCTCTATCTAGTACGCTAAGCTCTCTTCTATTCGCTTAGCTCCGAAGGATGGGGACCATCTATAGAACCAGATTGTGACGTCATCAAGGGAGGTGCAGAAGGTATCGATTAGGTTCTTGTATTTAGACCTCGATGAGACTTCAGTGATGATTTAGCGTTTAGAGATCTTCCAAAATTTTAAATGTATCCTGACCCACTTCATTGGCAAGGGCTTTCATTGCCGAAGATAGTGATGGGATGTCTTTTGAGATTTTAGCAGTAGCACATCGAAGGAGTTGGCATTTCACCATAATTTATTCATTGCATAGCTCTGCTCTCCGGGGGGAGGAGATGGTCATGTTTGCCCTAGAGTTTGGGTCTCTGGAAGAAGGGGGAGAAGGGGATCACTCTCCCACGGATGATCTGGTGGAGATTATCATTTTTGGGATGTAAGTTTGGTGAGACATAGGAGGGGAGTCGCTCTGTATTCGTTTTGGTGGTGGTGGCTCAAGAGTTGGGTTAGACATTTTCTGGAAAGTGGAGTATAAGCAAGTGGTGGAGATGTGTCCTCTTTGGTGGCATGAGAAGAAAATGGTTTCAAAGTGGTATAGTCGTTTTGTTTATCTTGGGCGCAGACGATTAAAGCAGACTTGAATAGATCAGGAGTTTCGAGGCGGAGGGGGGCGATGGTGTGTTATTTTTTCCATCAAAACTTGACGGTTTTTAGTCTTGCAGAGCTATGGACATTTGAAGGGGTGTTGTTGGAGCTTTGGCGATTCAACTTCTAGATCGTACAAAGTTACTCCTGTCAGTTGTCTTTCTTATTTGGTTGCTAGAGGAGTGGGCGAAGAGTTGATAGGGCTATCTCTTTCTTGGCAGGATGTGATGGGTAGCTAAAGGTTCGATAAGGATTTACGGTTAGCTCTTTCCTTGAGGTAGATATTGTTCAATAATGCAAAGCATTTGGGTGAATGAGTTGGTTGTGTAATTATGTTTGGTGTATATTCTGAAGTGGAGAGGGCAAAGGGTGTGACCTTTGGGGTATCTAATGGGTTCCAGACCGATGGAAGGGCATACATCATATATTCACCAATTCATGGACGTAACCAGTTTTGGGGATGGGGATGGGTTCATTAGTGTATTTGGATGACATCATCTTTAGTTGTGTCCTCCTGTATAGACAAATGGTTTGGCAATTTCTTCTCTTGGAAGAGGGGGTTTGTTCTCTTCTTCGTTTGGTGGGCGGCAAGCTGGGATGGTTCAGGGGCTGTTGGGGGACTCTAAGATTGGGGAGGAGCGGTTGATTCAACTAGAAAGTATTTTTGTGTCGCTTACATTGTGAATTATCTGTAACATTCTTGGGAAAATTAATTGTGATAAGGCTGGGAATGCTTCATCGATCGAAGGGTCCAAATGGCTAACGCCTTGATTGCATACTTTTGTAGTTGTAATGGGTGGGGTTAGAGGTAGGTATGCTTTATGACTTGGCTTTGGTTTAGGAGGGAGAGTGTTTTTTTTTGCTGAGGAAGTGCTCTTGGATGATTTGAGCCATTGGTTTTGGGATATTGTAGTTCCCATCATTTTCTTTTCTTTTCGTTTGTTTCTTGGAGGCATAGACTATCCCTATGGGAGAACCGATGTTGGCTTGGATTAGATATATATTTTTTGTTGTGGTTGGACTGGAAAGAGACAAGTTGGAGCTTGTCTGGGTGGTTATAGTTGGTATGTCTAGGGATCTGGCTTTTTTTTATAATTTGTTTTCTGTAACCCTTACAGCCCTTGTTGTGTAAGAATGGGGTAGGAGTAGCGGAGGAGGGTAAGAAGGGGGGAGGGGGGAGAGGTAGAGGAGGAGGCTATGGAGAGGGAGTTACCTTGGTCAGGTGACCCTGTGGCTGTGAGTCACGGCTGCATGCATGCGGTGATTGCTTCCTCACCTTGAATCTTTTCTCCTGTTCTGAGATATGGCATGAATCACAGTGGGAGATGAACTACCCGTCGACACCATGCCATGGCAACGGTTTCCCCTTATCTTGATAAAGATAGTGATGAACGTGGGTGATGCCGACGAGGACTATGTGGTGAAATATGAGGACGGCGCTAGGGTGATATGGGGCAGAGGAGGATGTGGTTGGAGGGGTTGGTGGTGGAGGAAGGGGCAGAGAGGAAGGGAGCTACCACACACACATGATTAGAAACGGTGATGATTTGAATTTAGGAACTTCCACTACAAGGAAAATAAGTTGTGGCTACGGAATTATGCCCACGTGTGGGGTTTGTGGGAGAATTGGGATCTAGCCATAACACGTCATGGTGATGAATCTCTATTTCATCACATTTATTCTATCATTTTGGCCTTAAAAACCCTAGCTAATGCATGTAAATAGCATTAATTTGTGCATAATAGCATTCACTATTTATTGTATTTATTGTGTATAAAATAAGGTTTTTAATGCCATAATTATAGAATAAAGAGAAGAAAAGAAAAAGGAATAAAATATTGAAAATATTTTATGACCCTAAACCTCGAGTCCAAGTCAAGAATTGGGTTGGTCGACAAGGAATAAAGTAGGAGGAGTTAAGGGTCAAAAATACAATAAAAACCAAATTCTTTTATTCATTATTTAAATGGTTTTGATACCTATTTTATTATTTATTATTTAGTCATCAAATGAAGAAACTTTGAACATAAAAGTTGTGGATAATAGTATAAATAAAAATACAAAATTGAGTTTATCCAAAAATAATATACAATGTTTATTTTATGCACAAAATAAAAAGCCAGAAACCCAACTTCACATACCCGTATCTTTCAAATAGAAACTCAAAACATATCAAAATCACCTCTAATTTATATAACTTTTCACAAGCTATTTAATGGAGGTAGTTTCATATTTTTTGGAGTTACTATGTGAAAGTTAGGTTTTTTACCATCATTGTATATTATACCGATTAAAATATTCAATTTATTCACTAATTATTATTTTTACAAAATCATATTTTATAATTTTGTAAATATTATTCATAACACATGTGCATATTAAAACCAAAAGAAATATGTAAAATAAAATAAGTCTATGAGAATCATAGATAAAATGCATATGTTTATACTTGTATATAAATGAAAGGGAAATATATTATTTAATTATTTATTCTTTTATATAGTAAATATTATTTATATTCTATTAAAAATATAAAACCAAAATAAAACTCAATAAAATACATTAAAATAAAAGGATGTATATAATACATAGGTAAAATACCTATCAAATATACATATATATTTATTTAAGTATACAAATAACATCATAAAAATAAAATAAAAAATATTTATACTCACAAAAATAAGTTATAAATATATAAAATAAAATAATAAAATAAAATATATAAAATAAAAATAAAAATGTATAAAATATAGGAAAATATAGTTATAAATACACTATTAAAAATTAACTACTAATAACTAAAGTTAAAAAATAAATAAAAATCAGAATGAAATACTACATTAAATAATAAACATTTTTTATTTTATATGTAAAAATTAATAAAATCATTTACTATTTATAAATAAATATGTTCGAATAAATTTCCCTATTTTTTCGTTTAGCGGCATGACATGGACCGATGGCAGAGCTTGGACCGTTGACCTCTAGTCAACTGTCCCATCCAAGCCTCTGCGTGTCAGATCTGTATTTTCCCCGATTTTCTTTCCTTTTTCCCGCATGATCCATCCATCATCTATCCCCGATCTCTTCATGAAAAATCATCATTATTCGTCATAGATCCACATCATATTATTTAACCCCCTGAATATATGCTCGATTTTTTTAATATTGGCTGGTCAATAAGGGTGCATATACATGTTCATAAATAAGAAACCTCCGTCCTCCTCTCAATTTTGGTCAATCTTCCAAGCCTTTCTACCCCCACCTTCGGCCTAACGAGCTTCTTTGTGATAGGGAGGAGCCCCTGGAGGGTCAGAGTGGGTGAAAAGAGGAGGAGGTTGCGCCCAAGGCCGTCGTCGCTGGTGACCCTGCTCCCTGAGCTCGCTTAGGTACAAGAGTTGTGCATTTATCCATTTTTAGGTAGATTTTTATTGATGTATTTTAGTCTTGCCATTAGTTTAGCGATTAGATCGTAGTTGTAGAGTTCATTAGCAAATTCGTAGTTTGTCGGAGCTCGGCTCCGGTGAACTCTTTCCACCGACCTCGCATGTTGTTCCGCCTCAACGATCACCGCATCTTCTTCCCCTTCCATTTCCTCGCCTTCAGCCGCATCTGACCACCCTCGATGCTCCCTGGATCGAGGCATTGAGGTCCATCCTCTACCGTTCGCCGGAGCTCTCCGCTCACGCTCCCACCTCACCCATTCCACGCTTAATCGGGTCGAGGCAGTTTTCCCTCGACCCGTTTTTTCTTCTATGCAGGTCAAAAGTCCGACCGAGCCCTTTGGGGCTCAAATCAGCTCAACGTGAAGCTCCCCAGGACACCTTTCTTCTCCGACCACCCAGGGGCCCATCAATGGCCTTTGGACCCTTTTGTGGTACCTGGAAGCTTCGTCGGACCTGCAGGAACACATTGAGCCATCTCAAAGAATTAAGTCACTATGGACCTGAAAAGTCTTAACCCCAAATCTTATAAGGTTCCTATGAAGTTAAGCGGATTAAGGTCTTAACCAAGCTCCATTTTTCAATTTAATTCCACACCAGTTTAAATGTCAATCATGATTCAGAAGACTATATATGCAAGTATTTACAATTTTTTTGGGAAAATTTTTAAAAATATGCAAATTCTTATGGAAAATTTTGAACGCAAGAAAAAAGGAAATGTTTTGCAGTTTTTTTACAATGAAACTCGCCCCAGGCAAGTTCGTCCCTGTTCTTCCTCGTTGCTTCTTCACCTTTAGATCAGGTGCAGATGCCGGTTTCGATCTCAGCCATTGGATACAACGCAGCTTCGACCGTCCGATCGCCATCAGCGATCTAATCACAACCATCCAGGCACGAAGCGGTACCAACCATTGGATGAGTGACGCATGTCAAGTGGATCTTCCATCGCCGTCTGATCTCGCCTTTTTAGGGGTAAATTGCATATATCGCCCTGCCTTTTGTATTTTACGATTTAGTCCTGTAAATAAAAGTTAACGTTTATAAATAATTGGACATTTTGCATTTGACCCCTTGTATTTATTTAAATTGCATTTGGGTCCAGTTCACGTCACCTCACGTGCCGTCCCACGTGAGGTGGCGAAATTGCAGGGATGCCCCTGCAAGTTTTTTGTATTTATATTTAGTCCAATAAATGGTGGATAACGTTATATATTTTTGTACAAATTATTGGAAGACCCCTGGACTTTATTGAAATTGCATTTAGGTCCTTCCCAGGTTGTGTCACGTGTAGTCCCACGTGATGGGTAAATTGCTTGTTTAGCCCTGACAGTTTTTATTTATTAAATAGTTCAATAAAATGAAAGTAACGTTAGATAATTGGGTAAATTGCACCTATGCCCCTGAAGTTTATTTTATTTGCAAAAAAGCCCATGCTAGGATATGTATTTTATGTGTTTTATCTATTTATTAAAAATAGCTAATGTGCTCCTAAAAAATCACAAAAATAGGATTAGATGCTTCATGCATTGTACTCTCACGCCACATGTCCACTTTACATTTTTTTACATTTAGTCTATTTATTAAAATTAAAAAGGATTCCATTTATTCCCTATTTAGTTTAGAAAAAACCAAAAAAATATAAAACATCTTTAAAAATTCCAAAAAAATTATATAGTGTACTTATCCTATTTTATTTACAGACCAAAAATCATTAAAAATGGAAAAACAAAAACCCTGAAATACTAAAAACCCCAAAATCTTTTATAAAAATCTGAAAAATTGTTAAAAAAATCTAAAAATACATTTTTTGTTTTATAATTTTATTTATACAAATATTTATATATTAAAATTGATTTATGTAATTTTAGGAATTATTTATTATTTTTAATATCCAAATCAATTTCGGGTATCTTATTTATCCCTTATTTGGTCTATTTTTGACTTTAAAAAGACATAACAATTAGCAAGAATTCTTGGAAAATTACAAAAAACATTAAAAAAATATTAAAAACCCAAAAACAATTTATTTTCTGAATCTTGTATATATTTAATAGTATTTATAAATAAACTACTATATATTGTATATATTAAGCCTTATAAATGTTATATAGTTTAGATAAAAGAAAAAAAATAAAAATATATAAAAAGAAAATATAAAAATCAGAAAATTAAAAATAAAAATATAAAAATATAAAAAAGTAAAAAAATATAAAAACTAAAAACCCACAAAAACAATAACATGGACAAGAGACAAAAGACAGAATTTTTGTGCATCTTTCTGCCCTCCTTCTACCGTTTGCTCCCTATGTTCGACCTCTACATGTACTTACACCTATATATTTTTACTATAGAGTTATAATAAATTTTAACTCCACATTTTTGATATTTCATTGCTTTATTCATATTATGGGTTATCTGTTGATTAAACCCGAGGTTTTTGTCGGTCGCCTCGACGATTGTGCTCCCGCCTTGTGTGGAACACATGACCGATGATTATTTCGATCTCTTGTCCATTCATTTATTTATTTTTGCATTTATTTATTTTTCTCTATTGTTTGATATTATTGTAAATTGTCTAACACTCCTACATGTTTGAATTTGTTGCGAGGTTCAGCAGCGCGATGGAGGACCTCTTAGGAGGACCTATGCACCCAAGCAAGGCGGAGCCTGTATTCTGACTGAGCCGATAGGAGAGGGCAACTGATACAGACTTGGAGGAATTTTTGAGATAGTTTCTGAGCTTCATTTTATTATGCATTTTTTCTTAAAAAATTTGTAAATTTATATGAGAGAGTGACACTTGGCATGTAATTATACAGGACTCTCTACACTCCCACTTCTCGAGGTCCAGTGCCGGAGTGATTGTTCCCTCGGGGGCCTCGACAGTTTTAACGTTTTTTCACTTTTATTTTATTTTTATTTTTATTATGTGTGAATAAGCCTTATCTTAGGAATTGCTTGCTTGGTAGATTAAGGTCCAAGCCCCTAATATATTTGCATGTACCTATAGACCCGTGCTTGGACTTAGTCAAATAAGAATTGCTATTTATTTGGATTTGAGATCGAGCGTCGAGAGAAGTGTTATACAGCGCTTGCAGGATCTTATGTGGTGGACACCGATGCACTTCAGAGACCGGACTTTTGGATCTCATCTCTAGATATTTAGCATGTGGTTCCTCACGATAATAACAATTTCTGTATCTAGGGCGGTTTCATCGGATTGCATCTCATATAGTATAGGTTTTCAATTCTATCTTGCATCCTGCATGGAGAGAGCTGGGAAGCATTGTAAGTCTTATGACTTGGCATGCATCATCGATTTCTGACTTGCATGGTTTTTTTGATCTTCTCCCTCTGATTTTTCTCACCTAGGATGCTATATGGAATTGAAAATCCCGATATGACGTGCATTGAAAAATAAACAAAAAAAGTGATAATCTAAATAAAATCAAGACTGCTAACTCGACTTGATCTCTAAAATAAAATGTAATGGAGTCATTTCCTTGGGGAGAGCAACCCCCTCCTTGTATGAGCATTTTATTCCCACATACATGCTAAGGATTAGTGCCCAAATCCCAAGCATGTCCTCGGTATGTACAACTTTGTGATGATCACCTAACTCTAAAAAATGAAAAGATAAAAGACCGTCTTCGTCTTCACTGTGTTGAGTAGGTGAATCGGGGGTTTGCTTTGTATACTGATGGCGACTTAGAGTCCATTTGCATTTTCATATCCCTTTGAGTGTTGCAGTCCTACCGTGTGAGTCATTCTTTTTCATCTTTGTGTATCTCTATCTCTCGTGTACATACACCTCCTCATTTGCATTGAGTCGTGATACTGGGTCTTGAGCTTCACCTTCTTAGCCAGATTTTACGGCTTCTCTCCTTACCTATATCATCCACATCTAGTTCGGTTAAGGGAAACCCTCTCCTTGAACCCCAAATTTTGAATGTGTCCACCTTCATCTCACCCACCCTCCTCGTGCCCCTCTGTATCATCACTTCTCTTACCCGGGATTGTTGTGCTTATAGATGAGGCCCGCATCAAGGATTTTTGGACTACAATGATTATTTGTGTAAGTTCGGGCACGTTTTGAGGATGCTGAGATTTATATCTTACTCTTGGTGGATTTGACTTCCGATATGTGTATAGGACTTTATTGAGGACTTTGATGATGCACAATCATTAGCTATGATTATGATTTGAGGATTTTGATCTCACATACTGGATTGAGGATGTAACATATTTTGATGATTTGATGAAGATTTCATGAGCTATGACTGATCGGTCTATTTTGAGGTTCCACCCGTCTTGCTTTCTGAGTTTGATTGCCTATCTTGATTTATGCGTCATAGTGACGGTGAACAGATCCCACATGAATTCCTTCATCTACCTGATTGATCCATCCTCGATCTCCTGACTTGTCCATCCGCCTGTGGCACCTCGAGGATTTCTGTATGAAAACCTCGAAACCCGATCATGGACTTAACCGTAAAATTCAGATGAATCTGGGCTTGATTGAAAATCTACTTTTATTCCATTATCCAAAAAATTTATTTGAGTATTTCATTACGTAGAGCTTGTCGATAGCTTTCCAACGAGTCCAGTAACACAAAAATTCGAATTCGGAAGCCCGAGTAATGACTATTTTAGCGTGGAGGGGTCAGGGTCCTATTCGGATCCGAACCCAGATCCGAATCTAGGTTTTACCCTTAAACCCCAACCCTCTCTCGTCCAAAATACCCCAAATCCCTCCCCTTCTACCACCAGCCTTCCCTCCTCCATTCCTCCTCCCTCTCCCTCACCGGAGCATCACCGAAACGTGGTGAATCGACGATCTATGGTTGCAATCACGTAGGAAAGGTCCAAGTCACCACGTGTGCGGTTCTCGTCGTCGAGCGGAGCATCGAGCGTGCCGTTCTCCGTGGGAGGAGAAACCGAGGTTTTGATTTTTATTGAGGTACGATGGTTCCCTTCATCTTGCTATGGATTCTACATGATTTCTGAACATATATCATATCCTTCTCTTTTCAGAACAATAGTACTCTCGAAGATCTCAACCCCTAATTCCTGTCTGATTTTGACATGGAACTTTTATGATAAATCCGATCCCAATTTGTGCTTGTGCGTATCTGGGGGATGGTGTGCTTAAGAGAGAACAAGTACATCCTTTCTCACAGCTGGGGCTTTAACTCAGACAACCAGATGGCTTCATGTTAATGTGTTTTGGGGCCTTCTTGCATCTCATTGGGCCCTCCCAATGATAGTCAATGGGGCTTTGAGTTTAATACTTGTTAGTGCTACAACCTTTATACATGACCAGCTGGATTCTTTCATATGTTATGAATAAATTAGTGTATCCAATTCTGTAGATGCAATTTACCATTTCTGCAGATGCAGATGCATGCAGGGTTAATTGCTCGCAATTTGATCTATGGACATGGTTGTTGTCCATAAACTTTATGTCTCCAAATCTAACCCTTCGGATACCTAATCAAATTGTGAGAGATCCTTTGATAAATATCTAATATATAGGAAATTAAAGCTCTAACTGTAGTTTTTAGAGCTACATATAATAGCAGCTATAGCCACAAGAACATATCCATTCATACTTGACCACCAAGTGAGGTACCCTTTTTTGGTACTCCTTGTAGAGAACATAGAATGTAACCCAAGCAGCAACAGTTGTTAAAAAGAAAGGGGTAGCTAGTTATATACATGATAGGAGAAAGAGGGAAGTCAACAAAAACACTGCCATTTTGAGAGCCATTGAATATTTGACTTTAAAGATCATGGTTTGGATGTCAAAAGTTAGCCTTATGCACATTCCCATGCTGTTCAATTTCTTTGCATTGGTTTTATTCATTGAATTTGATTCAACTCTATGGATCAATCATTACATTATGGAAATTTCATCTCAAGTGAGCTCATAATATTATTATTGATATATATATATATAATTGCCTTGTTGGTTGGAGTTAAAGCTAACCAACACCATGCACACGAACGAGTGAAGATTGATTAATGACATGTTAAATAATTCAGGTCACTTGTGATCCTATGCCTCATGCACTCCAAGAAACCTATCTGTACAGAATTACCTTCTTGTGTTGTATGTTGTTCAGTTTGCATTTTGTAAAATAAGGAGCTTTCAGTAGATAAAGGTTCGTATTTGGCAATGGAGTGTAAATTACATTATAGTCCAACGGGTATATCTATAACAGTAGGAAATTGTCATTCCACCATACCCTTCAAAACTAAAATGTGTGCAATACCATAACATCAAGGCTGCTCAGTTGATTAACTTTGGAAATGCAGAATTGTTCATGATTTAGATGTTCAAATATTGGCCATATTTGATTTAATTTGCATCTTGTTCCTGTCATCCCTCCTATCTGCATCTCAGTTGTTTGATAAATTCTGTGCAGAGGTTGATACTCAATTGTTCAATAATAAAATAAATAGCTAAATGTGACTTCATAGAGACCTAGTGATAGCTCTTACTACAGTTTCTTATAGCTGGATTATGGAGACATGTTGGCTACCGAAGGCTAAGATTGGGTGCATGTTCAGGAAGGACTATGACCTATAATTCCTTCAATCATCCATCACATTTGACATGCCAATTGGTTCTCACAAGTTACTGCCCACATTTTAAATGGTTCACAGTTCAAAGCACTAGCTAATGGCAGGATATTCTGTGGATGTACAACAGAGAAAAGCTAATGTTATTGTTTTAAAGTAAATTGTGCCCTTTTTATTCTTGCGATTAATGATGCTAGTCAAGATCAACCTTCCATCTATGCTATTTTGATCAGTACACACCCTATATAGTAAGTCTGTTCTGCATGCTATGTTTATAAAGCATGATGCTTAAACTCCTTTTTTTTGGTTTTTGTTAACAACCTTACATAAATCTAATCGATCATATAGGTGATGATTATCATCCTAATGAAGGGTTATTTCATGATGAATGGGTAGGTGGAGTAGTTGCCTCCAAGGGAGAGGCATGCACCCTTGGGGCCCTGAGTAGAAGCTTGGCTGACCGCGATCCCAACTGCTACTGTAGCTGCGATGGTTGGGGGACATGTTGCTTGGCACACTGAGGTGCTAATTTGATGTTGTTGGCCTCGGCACTTGCATGCTTTAGCCCGGTGCTCGAGCGTGGGCCAAGTAGTCATGGTTGGTCGGCTAGTGTTTCGCTTGTCACTTAGAATTAACACTCGTGTACGGGCCAATGTAAGCCACATTGGCTGGTATTCCGAGTAGGAGTGCTAAGAGGGGAGTTCCATGAAATGTGGTTAATGAAGTCGGAAATGGGACGTGAATCTCCTGTGCATAAGGAGGATTGGGCTAGTCGTGAAGATTCGCAGGTTTGAATCTAATTTGTGAATCGGAAGTACAATTGTGAAATGGAGCTAAGTGGACGTGTTGGGAACTTAGTTAGGATGCACTGTACCCCACCGCATGCCTATGGAGGCACCCCAACCCTAAGGTATTCTTTTTGCTTTAGAGTCATAGCGTGAGGTCTCATCCAGACCAAGACCATAGACTATCTACGAAGCTTGGTTACTCATATCCATTTCTAATAACTATAATAAAAATGTGATTCTTGTGAGATCAGGTTACCTAGTTTCTTTCTCTTTTGCAAACATTTAAATTATATCTTGCTTGTTGTTATATAGTTTTGTTTAATTTGTATTGGGCAACTTTGCTCATAACGTACCTACGTGTGGATCTGCAGGTCCTTAGTAGTGAGCAGCTTGGAGTCACCTTTTTGTGTAGCTTCACGACACTTTTTGTGGTACAGTTGTTGGTAGTTTTACTATCCTTCTTTACTTGTATCATTTTATTGAGAGACATGGTATGTAACATGTATGTTGGGGCACATCTTTTAAATATGCATACATGTATATTTTGTGAATATGGATATATAATGGAAGTGCAATGAATGGAATGTGAATGTGATCATGTTGAATGAGAAGAAAAAATTTTAAATTCCAATGTATTGTGCCATTTCTCCTGCTTATGTGTATGTTAAGTATTCGAATGTGGAAATGTGTGTGCGTGGATTTGGCTTGCCGAGTACCCAGATCCTAGGGGTGTTACAGCATGGTATCAGAGAAGTGGTACTCCATTCCATTTCACGCATATCATTCCTTAGTGGTATACAAATTCTGGATAGTCTGAAAATCTTCTGACCCAACACGAGTCCACAAGAGAATAGCATGTTTACATCCATGTCCATATGTCTCTCTTAAGTCAAGTAACACATCTGATGACGGGATCGAGTGCATCTCCGCCTTGAGGGCACTCTAATTTCTCAATTAGGGTTGTGTAGGCTACATCGCCTACGTAGTAGACTCAACGGTACAGGACCAGATGATAGAGGATGTTAGAGTTGTGCGGGAGTTTTCTGATGCGCTTTCAGACAAATTACATGGACTATCACCAGTGAGGGAGATAGAGTTTAAGATCATGCTATTGCCAGATATACAACCGATCTCCATCCCTCCATACTGGTTGGCACCTGTTGAGCTCAAGGAGCTCAAGGTGCAATTGCAGGAGCTATTGGAGAAGGGATTAATCCACCACAATACATCCCATGGGGAACATCAGTCCTTTTTGCGAAGAAGGATGGATCCTTGAGGCTATGCATAGACTACATACAGTTGAACTAGAAAACGGTCAAGATCCGTTACCCACTCCCATGGATTGATGATCTCTTTGATCAGTTACAGCGAGTAGCAGTAGCTTCCAAGATTGATCTGCGATCAAGATACATTAGTTTAGGATCAAGGATGCAGACGTGATGAAGTCTTCATTTCATACTAGATACTGTCACTACAAGTTCCTAGTTATACCTTTTGGACTTACGAAGGCACCTACCACATTCATGGAATTGACGAACCAAATCTTCCATTTGTATTTGGGCAGGTTCGTGATCGTATTCATAGATGTTGTTTAGTCTAGTCCTGTGATGAATACGGGCATGAGCCCTATCTTCGAATCGTGCTAAAGATGCTTCGAGAGCACTTGTTGTATGCCAAATACAACAAGTGTGAGTTCTGACTTTCTAAAGTGGCATTTCTGGGCCAATTGGATTCAAGGGAGGAGATGTCAGTTGACCCCGCCAAGATAGAGGCAGTGGTGTCTTGGGAGTGACCCAAGACAGTTACAGAGACTGCAGTTTCCTTGGCCTCGACCGATACTACAGGGGATTTGTCAGAGGGGTCTCCCAATTAGCCCTACCCCTCACTCAACAGACACAAAAGGGCGTACCATTTGTTTGGAACGACAAATGTGATTTGAGATTCTGTGCGTTCAAGGAGCGTTGACTTCCGCACCCATCCCTATCCTTCCTTTAAGTACCTTGGGCTTCACAGTTTACACCGATGCTTCCAAGGAAGGATTGGGTGTTGTGTTGATGCAGCGAGGACAGGTTGTGGCATATACGTCACGATAGCTAAAGAACCATGAATGCAACTGCCCCACTCATGACTTGGAGTTGGCAGTCGTAGTCTTTGCATTAAATATATGGCGTCACTATTTGTATGGGTTAATAGTTGAGATTTTAACATAACACAAGAGTGTCAATTACATTTTTGATCAGAAGGAATTGAATGTGAGGCAAAGGTGGTGGATGGGACTGCTAAAAGATTATGATTTTACCATCTCTTACCATCATGGTAGGGGGAATGTGGTAGCAGATGCCTTGAGTAGACGACCATACACTAAGGTTTCGATAACCTGCTTGCGGACTTGGGATGTGCTCACTACACTTAGTGAGTGGCATCCATTTGAGGGCACATCTAATGAAGTGACAGTGATAGCCATGTATAGCAGCTTGTGGGAAAGGATTGTTCAGGGTCAACAAATAGATCTGAGGATCTAGGAGCTGAACCACAGGTGCTTGAATTATGAATTCGGTGTATTTCGAGTCCGTGAAGATGAAGACGCAGACGCAGACGCGCACACGCACGCATACAGACACAAACAAAGACACAGACACAGAGACACGCAGACACACACACACACACAGACACAGACACACACACACACACAGAGATACAGACACAGACACAGACATAGATACAGACACAAACACACAGACACAGAGTCACACAGACAGAGACACAGACACAGACACAGGCGTAAACACACACACACACAGACACAGACACACAGACACACAGACACAGACACAGACACACGCACGCTTGCACGCACGCATGCACATACACACAAACGCATAGACACATACAAACACACACAGACACACGAAAGCACACACGCACACACAGACACATAGACACACAGACAGAGATTCTCGTTTCACATCACACTACTGGAGAGAATTCATGAGAGCATTGAGGATCGAACTACGCATAAGTTCAACATACCATCCAAGAACAGATGGGTAGTTCGAGAGAACCATTCAAACATTTGATGACTTGTTGTGGCTTGTGCGATTGAGTGGAAGGGATCCTGGAAGGATCATATTCTGTTAGTTAAGTTCACGTGCATCAATAGCTACCATGCCAGTATAGGCATGGTACCATTTGAGGCATTGTATGGGAGACGGTGCACCACTCCTTTGTGTTGGCAGCAGGTGGATGACAATACCATGTTCACCTCGCAAATCATTGAGGAGACTTTCAGGGTGGTGGAGATTGCTAAGAGGAAATTGTTGACCACGTAGAACCATCGGAAGAGTTATGCCGACCAACGGCATAGAGACCTTGAGTTCAGGTATGTTTTCCTACATTCGTACCTAAGGGGTATAATTCTTAGCCAATCACGTGTGACTAAGCATTTCACATGATCACCGGTTGGGAACTTCGTATTCTTACTCGTGTCTCTAATGAGGGACGTACAACGTTTCGGTGCCAAGGGCAAGCCGGCAACGCGTTTCGTAGGACCATTCGAGATTTTGACCCGTGTTGATAAAGTGGCCTACAAAGTTGCCCTTCCTCTACACCTTGACGGCATTCATGACGTGTTCCACGTGTCGAAAATCAGGAAGCACATCTGAGATCCCCAACACATGGTCAGCTACGAGGACTTGGCGGTGGAGCCGAACATCTCCTTCCTAGAAGAGCAGGCGCAGATATTGGACCACGCGGTCAAGAGGCTGAGACGGGAGGAGATCTTGTTAGTCAAATTTATATGGTGAAGTCAATACATCGAGGAGGCAGTGTGGGAACCTGAGGCAGACATGAAGGAGAAATACCCTCAATTCTTCACATGTATGGAATTGAAACCGTAGTCAAGTTCCCTTTGAGATTTTTATGGGTTTTGCTTTCTTTGAGATTTTTATGGGTTTGTTTCTTTGTGAAACTGTGATTCCATGGGGTTATGGTGTTGAATTCAACTAGAATCATATTAAGTCTCGGGGACGAGACTTCTTTTGAAATTTTTATGATGTGAAAACCTCAAAACCCGAACAGGGACATAACCGTAAAATTCAGATGAATCTGGGCTTGATTGAAAATATGCTTCTATTCCATTATCCAAAAAATTTATTTGATATTCCATTACGCAGAGCTCGTTGATAGCTTTCCAACGAGTCCAAGAACATAAAAATTCAATTTCGGGAGGCCGAGTTACGACTATTTTAGCGAGGAGGGGTCAGGGTCCTATTCGGATCCGAATCCGGATCCGAGTCCGTGTTTTACCCTTAAATCCCAACTCTCTCCCGTCCAAAACGCCCCAAATCCCTCCCCTTCGACCACCATCCTTCCCTCCTCCATTCCTCCTCCCTCTCCCTCACCGGAGCATCATCGAAACGTGGTGAATTGACGATCCAAGGCCGCAATCATGTAGGGAAGGTCCAAGTCACCCCGTGTGCTGTTCTCTTCGTCAAGCGGAGCATCAAGCGTGTTGTTCTCCATGGGAGGAGAAACCAAGGTTTCGATTTTTATTGAGGTACGATGGTCCCCTTCATCTTGCTGCGGATTCCACATGATTTCTGACCATATATCATATCCTTCTCTTTTCGGAACAATACTACTCTCGAAGATCTCAACCCCTAATTCTTGTTTGATTTTGACATGTTGAAACTGTTATGATAAATCCGATCCCAAATCAAGCTTGTGCGTATGTGGGGGATGGTGTGCTTAAGGAGTACATCCTTTCTCACAGCTGGGGCTTTAATTCAGATAACCAGATGGCTTCATGTTCATGTGTTTTGGGGCCTTCTTGCATCTCATTGAGCCCTCCCAATGATAGTCAACGGGGCTTTGAGTTTAATACTTGTTAGTGCTACAACCTTTAAATATGAACGGTTGGATTCTTTCATATGTTATGAATAAATTAGTGTATCCAATTCTGTAGATGCAATTTACCATTTCTGCACATGCAGATGCATGATGGTTATTGTCCATAAACTTTATGTCTCCAAATCTAAACCTTCGGATACCTAATCAAATTGTGAGGGCTCCTTCGATAAATATCTAATATATATATATATATAGGAAATTAAAGCTCGAAACTGTAGTTTTAGGAGCTACATATAATAGCAGCTATAGCCACAAGAACATATCTGTTTATACTTGACCACTAAGTGAGGTACCCTTGTTTGGTACTCCATGTATAGAACACAGAATGTAACCCAAGCAGCAACAGTTGTTAAAAAGAAAGGGGTATCTAGTTATATACATGATAGGAGATAGAGGGAAGTCAACAAAAACACTGCCATTTTGAGAGCCATTGAAGATTTGACTTTAAAGACCATGGTTTGGATGTCAAAAGTTAGCCTTATGCACATTCCCATGCTGTTCAATTTCTTTGCATTGATTTTATTCGTTGAAGTTGATTCAACACTATGGATCAATCACTACATTGTGGAAATTTCATCTCAAGTGAGGTCATAGTATTATCATTGATATATATAATTGCCTTGTTGGTTGGAGTTAAAGCTAACCAACACCATGCACATGAACGAGTGAAGATGGATTGATGACATGTTACATGATTCAGGTCACTTGTGATCCTATGCCTCATGCACTCCAAGAAACCTATCTGTACAGAATTACCTTCTTGTGTTGTATGATGTTCAGTTTGCATTTTGTAAAATAGGACTTTCAGTAGATAAATGTTAGATAAAGGTTCGCATTTTGCTATTGAGTGTAGATTACATTATAGTCCAACGGGTATATCTATAATAGTAGGAAATTGTCATGCCACCATACCCTTCAGAACTAAAATGTGAGCAATACTATAACATCAAGGCTACTCAGCTGATTAACTTTGGAAATGCAGAATTGTTCATGATTTAGATGTTAAAATATTGGCCATATTTGATTTAATCTGCATCTTGTTCATGTCATCCCTCCTATCTGCATCTCAGTTGTCTGATAAATTCTGTGTACAGGTTGATACTCAATTGTTCAATAGTAAAATAAATAGCTAAATGTGATTTCACAGAGACCTAGTGATAACTCTTACTACAGTTTCTTGTAGCTGGATTATGGAGACATGTTGGCTACCGAAGGCTAAGATTGGGTGCATGTTCAGGATGGATAGTGATCAATACTTCCTTCAATAATCCTTCACATTTGACATGCCAATTGGTCCTCACAAGTTATTGCCCACATTTTAAATGGTTCACAGTTCAAAGCACTAGCTAATGGCAGGATATTATGTGGATGTACAACAGAGAAAAGCTAATGTTACTGTTTTAAAGTAAATTTTTCCCTTGTTATTCCTGGGATTAATGATGCTAATCAAGATCAATCTTCCATCGATGCTAGTTTGTTCAGTACACACCCTATATAGTAAGTATGTTCTTCATGTTATTTTTATAAAGAATGATGCTTAAACTCCTTTTTTGTTTTTGTTAACAACCTTACATAAATCTCATTGATCATATAGGTGGTGATTATCATCCTAATGAAGAGTTATTTCATGATGAATGGATAGGTGGAGTAGTTGCCGCCAAGGGAGGGGCATGCACCCTTGGGTCCCCGGGTAGAATCCTAGCTGACCGCGATCCCAAGTACTACTATAGCTGCGATGGTTGGGGGACATGTTGCTTGGCACACCAAGGTGCTAATCTGACTGTGTTGGCCTCGGCACTTGCGTGCTTTAGCCCGGTGCTCGAGCGTGGGCCAAGTAGTTATGGTTGATCGACTAGTGTTTCGCTTGTCACTTAGAGTTAACACTCGTGTACGGGCCAATATAGGCTACATTGGCCGGTTTTCCGAGTGGGAGCGCTAAGAGGGGAGTTCCAGGAAATGTGGTTAATGAAGTCAGAAATGGAACGCGAATCTCATGTGCATAAGGAGGATTGGACTAGTCACGAAGATTCGTGGATTGGAATCTAATTTGTGAATCGGAAGTACAATTGTGAGGTGGAGCTAAGTGGACGTGTTGGGAACTTAGTTAGGATGCACTGTACCCCACCGCATGCCTACGGAGGCACCCCAACCCTAAGGTATTCTTTTTTCCTTAGAGTCATAATGTGAGGTCTCATCCATACCAAGACCATAGACTATCCATGAAGCTTGGTTACTTAAGGATATGATTAGATCCTCAAGAGCATCACGGAAGCGTGAGCGTCGTATCGAATACGATGAGGAGCAACTAGTCACACTAGTTGCTCGATGCAGCGGAAATTAAAAAATTTTCATGCGATGAAACCACATGATCCAAAAACACTTCTCGGATCGTTTCGTCTAAACCACAAACAAGTAATAGGATTACCTCTTGAAGCGTGGTTGTGATCGAGTCTCTAAACGAAGAGACCTCCTGTCTCAAGTCCGATCCGACGGAGGAGACGCTTGCGAGTGCGGGGATGAATCGTGTGCTTCTCGCAATCCATGTTGATGATCCAAGCGGTGGATCTCCTGATCTCGACACACGAGATCCAACGTCTTCTTCACGAGCGAGGCACACCGAAGGAGACAGAGATCCACGAGCAAACGATCGGGTAGCATAACGACGACGCTGCGGCGATGGAGACTCTCTCTAGGGCATCTATGGTAGACGGTCATGAGAGGAAGAGGGAGGGCTGACGTGTAGAGAGAATGAGAGAGAGAGAGACTTATGTTCTCTTGTGTGCAGAGAAGAGAAAAGGGGTACCCTTCTATTTATAATATTTTGGGATACATGGATCTCAATCAATGGGCAACACAAATCCATTGTCTCTCATTGATTGTGTTTCTTTCAATGGTCAAGATTTGTGTTGGTAAAAACCAACAACAATTAATTTAATTTATATTAAATCTATATTGATAAATCAGTATAATTCAATCATCAATTAAATCAACTAACATTGGATATAATTGAAAGGAGGCTCCTCCCTTCCACAAAGGAAGAGTGGACGGCCACCCTTTCCTTTAAGGATTGGTGGCCATCCCCCCTCTCCTATTAGGAAAGGGGGAGTCTCAATGCAATCTCGATTGCATGATTACATATGTCTCCAATTATTTACAACAACAATTGTTGTAAATTATTCTACAAAATAATTCATAATCATTTTGTTAATATTGTAATCTTACCATTGGAATTTTTATGAATCACATTCATAACCCAAAATAAAATGTAAATTACATTTTCAATTTTAATGTCCAATGTGAATCTAATTCACATCAGCATTTTAATTGACAAATGTAAATTACAAATAGCTCTCTCTTATATATTATAAATCACATTTATAATATATATGATTAATATGGATATTTCTTTCCACATTATTCATATCCATGATAATTAAATCACTTTTAATCATCTTGAATCTCTATTCTCATGTGCACAAATAATATGAATCACATTCACATTATTTACATCTTTGATAATCAAATCACATTTAATTATCTAAGATAGCTCTCTTTATGATATGAATCGAATTCATATTAATCATGATAATTAAATCACATTTAATTATCTATTTTCTTAATGCTCGGATACATATATCAACAATAGAATTATCCATGAACTCCTTCAAGGATAATGCGCTTTCTCCGCAAATACTTGGAGATAAGGACAGGGTGATTGTATTGTTCCATGTATAGTGACTTGGATATTGAGATCACATCTCAAATCTAGATCTCGGGCCTCCCATAGATGCTTGATTAAATCAAGACTGCAAATCTAATCTTCTCATTGAATCTGAATCACATTCAGATCAATGTCCAATATTTGGACTAAGATCAGATTACTTCTCTACTGAGAGGAGTCACTAAAATCCAGACCCATTCCATCACTCCCTAGGAATGGAAGCGTCATAGTTATATAATCGTTTATGATCACATCACCCTCAGGTATTCCCAATACCTGTACATCCTGCATACTAGAAGACCTAGAATAATCCTGAAGTATAAGATCAATTTTATACTGTCTACTTCAGGGATTTATCATTAAGTTTCTCATTTGACTATCGGGAGTTGGTATCGATCATATAATTTCCAAAAACATATATCATACCCATGTGTTGATCATATACTTTCCAAAAGTAAATATCAAACCTACAAATTCAGTCAAGCTTCCAAAGCGAGACGACCGTGCACGGAATTTGATTCTTCCCAATATCTTATGAGTGAGCTCATGTCTTCCGGTTCAGTGCTGAGCCTATATGATCCCTTTGAGAGATCATATTACTCATATGCCCTTATATGCACACCAGCGCGCCGGTGTATAGTGTTAGCAATGTGAGCCCGAGGCGAACCATTCCTACAATAAATGTTATTGTAATAAATGATTTATCAATAAAATTTATTGATTATGTTTCACTCCCTTTCTGATATTGAATGAATGAATGCACTATAAGGTCCCTTAAGGGTTATGTACTGATGAATCTCCATTTCATCACCTTTATTCTATCATTTTGGCCTTAAAAACCCCAGCAAATGCATGTAAATAGCATCAATTAGTTCATAATAGCATTCATTATTTATTGTATTAAGTGTACATAAAATAAGGTTTTTAATGCCAAAATTATAGAATAAAGAGAAGAAAAAAAAGGAATAAAATATTGCAAATATTTTATGACCCGAACCCGGAGACCAAGGCCAACATGGAATTGGTCGACAAGGAATAAAGTAGGGGGAGATACAGGCCAATAGTACAATAAATACTTCATTTATGTATGCATTTTTGACACCTATTTTGTATATAATTATTCATTCATCAAATAGAGAAACTTTGTACATAAAAGTTGTAGATAATAATGTGAATAAAAATACAAAATTTAGTTTGTGTAAAAATAATACTCAGTGTACATTTTATACCCAGAATAAAAAGCCAAAATCTCAACTTCACAGACCCATATCTTGCAAATAAAAACTACAAATCACCCAAACTCACCTTTAATTGTATATAGCTTTTCAAGAACTATTTAATAAAATTGGTTTCATAATTTTTGGAGTTCATCCGTGAAAGTTAGGTTTTTGGCCCTCATTGTATATAGTATGATTAAAATATTCATTCTATACATTATTTATTATTTTATTATTTTTATAAATTGATAATTTTAGAATTTTGTAAATAATGTATACAATACATGTACATATTGAAATTAAAATAAAACCAAAAAGAATTTGTAAAATAAAATAAGTCTATGAAATACATAGACACAATACCTATGCTATCTATATGTATATAAATAAAAAGGGATTTTATTCTTTTGTTCTTTATTCATCTATATTTTTATAATAATGTAAATATTACATCTAATTTCTTAAAAATACAAATCCAAAATAAAAACAAATAAAATACATTAAACAAATAAAGTATATATAAGATATAGGCGAAATACCTATAAGTATACCTACATATACATATACCTATTTATTTAAATATGTAAATAAAGTCATAAAAATTAAACAAAAATATATCTACACTCACAAAAATAAGTTATAAATTTATAAAATAAGAAAATAAAATAAAATAATCAAAATAAAAATAAATGCATGTAAATACACGTATAAACACATAATTAAAATAAACCCATAATAAAATACATCAAAAAATTAAATAAAAATCATAAATAAATACTACATTATTTAATAAACATTTTTTATTTTATAATAAAAATCTAATTAATTCATTTATTATGTTTAATAAATTGGTCAATATCTGGTCGACGTGGACCAATCAGAGGCCAGGGAATGTTAACCTCCGGTCAACTCCCCCCTGCGCCTCTGACTCCCGTCAGAACTGTCCACTCCCCCTTTTTCCTCCATTTTTCCCGCTCGATGTACTGCTCCATTGACAACAATCCCTTCACGGAATTTTCTCCGAGAAACATCATGATCCTCGCCGCACATTTTATTCGTTTGTACATAGCTTGTACCGCCACCTATTAGCTAATCAATAAGGATGCCCCCTCATGTTTATAAATAACTCCATCTCCCTTCTCCGAGCTTTTTGGCCATTTCCCTAGCCCTAGAGCCCCAACCGTCGGCCAAGCGTGCATCCAGGTGATAGCTGGAGGTCCCCTGATGGTTGTGGAAGCTCGCGGAGGAAGGAGATGCACCCACGACGGCGATCCGGCAACCGTCCTGCTCCCAGGAGTTTTCCAGGTATAAGAGCTGCGCTTTTACGTTTCTTAGGTGGATTTTTATTCCTGCATTTCATTTCTGCATTTTAATTAGCATTTAGATCGTTAGCATAGCGTAGATTAGCTAATTCGAAGTTCGCCGGAGCTCAGCTCCGGCGACTTCGCCACCGTGTTCTCGACTGTGCCCCGACTCCCTTTCACCGTCATTCTGTTCCCCATCGCTTTCTCCACCTCCAGAGGACTTAAACCCAACCAGATCCTCCCTAGATCTGCGAATCGATGCTCACCTCCTCCGCTTCGCCGGAGCATCGCCGCCCTCATCCATTTTTATGCTAACAGCTTCCATTTATGGCCGAGGAGCGTCACCTCGAGCCGTGCTTTCTTCCTGTGCAGGTTAGGTGCGTTATCATGCACCAGGGGATGCATTCAAAGGTCATCGGAGGTACCTGGAGCCCCTTGCCTTCTCCGACCTCGCGAGGGCTCTCCGGTGTGCCTCTGCCCAATCCAAGACCCCCAGCAGATAGGGCTACCTGCCAGGAACCTTCTGGGATGCTTTGGAGCAACAGAAACAGGCGGAGAAGCGAGATCTCACCGGAAGAAGCACGCCCAGGCGAGCGTTCTCCCCCATTCTTCAAGATGTCTCCCCCGTTGTTGGATGAAGAACAAGATCCCAGGTCGAAGATCCACCGTCCGATGGAGCGATGCTTCAACCGTCAGATCATTTGGGATGATCTAATCTCATCCCTTCATCGACAAACCAGTACCAGCCGTTGGATGGTCGACGCGTGGCAAGTGGAAGAAGCTTAATCGTCAGATCCAGCGCCTGTTGGGGTAAATTGCATATACAACCCCCGCCATTTTTGTAATTAATTTTTAGTATTGTAAATAAATTATTACGTTGTATATTAAATGGTGATTTTGCAAGAAGCCCCTGTATTTCTTATATTTACATTGTGGTCCTTCCGCGCCTCACGTGCAGTCCCACGTGAGGCGCGTGATTTTTGCACTTTAGCCTTGGCGTATTTTGTAAATTGTAAATTAGTTCCAAAAATTAAAATAAATATTTGTTCTGTTGGTGTTTTTGCATAGAGGCCCCTGTATTTATTTTATTTGCAAAAATGCCCCTGCCAGGCTGTTTAATTTTTATGCCTTTTATCTATTTATTAAAAATACCTATGTAGCTCCTAAAAATCCACAAAAATTAGGGTAGATGCTTCATGTAATGTACCTTCACCCGCCACGTGTCTCAGCATTTTTTGCATTTATCCTAATTATTAAAAATGAAAAAGGAGCCCTTTTATACTATTTAAATTAGAAAATACAAAAAAAAATTATAAAATGCTTTTGAAAAAATTACAAAAAATTATATATAGTGTATTTATATATATTGAGTCCAGAAATTGAAAAACCCTAATAACAAGAAAAAGAAAAAATAAAAAATCAAAAAGCTCCAAAATCCAACAAAAAATTAGAAAAACCCTTAAAAAATCCCAAAAATATATTTTTCTTTTTTATAATTATCTATATATTATTATTAATGTATTAAAATTAATTTGGGTAATTTTGGGAATTATTTTATATTTTTCAAACCCAAATTATGTTCGGCCTAGTCAATTGGTCCATATTGAGGACATTTTTTGAAATTAAAAATACATAAAAATTAGAAAATTTCCAGAAAAATAACAAAAAAACATAAAAATATAAAAAGCCCAAAAAAGGATATTATGTATAATATATTTTGAATATTCATATATTTATATATATCCATATATTATATTACTTCTCTCTCTCCTTAGATATATATATCTCTTTATATATATATATACGTATATTTATATAATTAAAATTATAAAACAAAGAAAATATAAAAAATGAACATATATAAAACAAAATAAAAATTATAAAAACAAAAAAAATAAAAAAATTGTATAAAATCAAAAAGCCCAAAAAAACAATAAGAACTGGACATGATCATTGAATTGAATAATTGCACAATAATTTTCACCATACAGCCTTTCGCCTCCCAGTGATCGACCTCTACTTGTGCTTACACCTATACACACTTGCATGTAGAGTTATAATAAATTTTAACTCCACATTTTTGGATATTCATTGCATATATTATTGTGGGTTAATTGTTGACTGATTTGGGATTCTGTCTGAGGTCAACTCAGCGACTGTCGATCCGCCTTGTGGAAAGACACGACCTTGGCAAAACCCCTTTCATCAAATGGCGCCGTTGCTGGGGGGAAACAGATTTTGTATGAATTTTGTGTGGTTTTTAATTCATTTATTTAATTCTTTGCTCATGTCCAGTACTCATTTATTTATTTGTTTTTATTGAGATTAATGATTGACTGTTCTGACCCATCTCTTCTATTTGTCTTTGATGCGAGGGAATGCCAAGTAAAGGAGGACCTCCTAGGAGGACCAATGCACCCAAGCGAGGCGGAGTTGGCTCTTCTACACCGGCCAACAGGAGAGAGCATCAAAAGCAGATGGAGGGAAATTTTGGATGGCAGTCCCATTTTTGCATTTTCTGTTATTATGTATATTTAAGTGAGAGAGTGACACTTGAATTGTAATAATACAGGACTCTCACAGGTACACTCCGGTTCTCGAGGTCCAGTGCCCGAGGGATTGTTCCCTTGGGGGCCTCGATGGTTTTGACGCTTTTCCATTCTTTATTTTATTTTTATTATTTTGTGTGAATGAGCCTTAGCCGTAGGAGTTGCTTGCTCGTAGAGTTAGGTCCAAACACCCTAATATATTTGCATGTACCTATAGTTCGCTTGGGACCTAGATCAAACTCTAAACAGTCGCCTCGCCATCTTCGAGCCTACGCGTCGCGAGCTCACCCTGCCAAGCGCTTCTCCTGAACTCGATTGTCGAGAGGAGGAGGGGTGAGCCTAGACCGGACTCCTGGCTTAAAGATCGGGAAGCGACTTGTGGTGCTTCACGATAATAGCAATTTCTGAACCTAGGGCAATTTCTTCGTCCTGCATTTGCATATAGCTTAGGTTTCAAATTCTGTTATGCATCCCGCATGGAGAGAGCTGGAGGCACTGTAAGTCTTCTTACTTAGCATGCATCATCAATTTCCGACTTGCATGGCTTTTCCGATCTTCTCCCTCTGTTTTTGACAACCTAGGATGCTTAATGGAAATTGGAACCTCGATAGACACGTGCATTGAAAATACCCCAAAAAAAGTGATAACCTAAATAAAATAGGGACTGATAACTCTATTGGACCTAAAAATAAAACATAATGGACTTCCTTGTCTTGGGGAGAGCAACCCCCTCATTGTATGCGTTTTAAATTGCTCACGTACACACTAAGGAGTAGAGCCCAAATCCCATCAAACCTCCTAAGTGTTTTTACAACTTTGTGATTCGCACCTCACTCTAAAAACTGAAAAGATAAATGACCATCACCTGACGGTCTTCACTGTGTTGAGTAGGTGAATTAGGGGTTTGCCTTGCGTTTTGATTGTGACTTGGAGTCCATTATGCTTTTCTTTCATTATTAGAGTAGTAGGTCCCGTCCGTGTGAGTCATGCATTTTTTATCTTTGAGTATCTCTACCTCTCTTATACATATACCTCTTCATTTGCATTGAGTCATGATATTGGCGCTTGAGCTCAATCATTTCTTCGCCAAGTCCATGTGTTTCCGACATCTTCTTCATCACTTTCTTCGTATCCACTGTACCATTCCTATCTTCTCCGGTTCGAGGAGAGCCTGCTCTTTGGACCACCATTTTGACGGTGTTCCTGCCCTGTGTGGAACACCCAATTTTGTATATGTCTCGATCTTCTTGCTCGCCCTCCTCGTCCCCTCTGTTTCACTCTTCTTCCATTACCGTGATATTGGCATGCAAGCTCAATCAGCTTCTCCGCTTCATTGTGTTACCCTTCTTATCCATCTTCCTTGTGTCCCCCGTATCACCTCTCCCTTTACCCGGGAATGTTGTGCACATCGATAGCCCGCATCGAGGATTCCATGATCACCTTGATTATCTGTGTAAGACGGGCCAATGATGTTGAGAATGCTGAGATTGATTTGGTGGATTTGACTTTGGATACATGCATACGAGCGTATTGAGGATTTTTTATTATGCGTGATCATTAGGTGTGATTCTTTATTGAGGATTTAAATCTCGCACACCGGATTGAGGATGTGATATGATGCGATGATTTGGTGATGATTTCATGAATATTGATTGATTTATCTTTCTTGAGGTTCCAGCCATCTTGACTTTGAGGATTGACTGCTTATTTTGATATGGACTGCCTGATAAAGGTGTGCGGATCCTGCATGATCTCTCATCTTCCTGATTAAACCCTTCTTGATCTCCTGACTCTTTGATCCACCTATGGCACTTTGAGGATTCTCGATAATACTGTGCCATCTCAGCCAGATTGGATTGACCCGAGGGATGTTTTGTAATTGACCTGATGATTTTCTTCCTCACATGATCTTATGCCCTCCAGATGATTGAATGATTGAATGCTTTTGATGACCTGAGATGACTTACCAGCATTCCCTTGACCTATATTGATATAGCTCGCATTCCTCCTCGAGGACTATCTGCGGGAGAATGCGACAATTTCTAGGACTATGGTTTCATCCACTGCTTTGGTCGCCATTGTGATGGGACCCGGAACCGAGTCAGATGATATGCTTGATTGGCCTCCATCCTGCTTGCGTACCCGACTTGTCGGCACATGAGGCCAACGGACTGATTGCTCTCCTTGACGGTCCTCGCAAGGACGAACCTTGATCTTACAATTATTCACCGCCTAGTTCATAGCTCTTCGAGGGTTATCTGCGAGAGGCTATGACACATTTTACCGCCCTGGTCTCCTCTGCTGGTAGGCTGTCTACCGCCTACCATGACCATCTTCTCTGTGGATCCGTCTGATGGATCCGGCTCCTTTGAGCCTTCTCTCTCCTTGACGACCCTCGCAAGGATGAGATGTACTCTGATTATTCCCTATGTAGCTCACATCACTTCCCGAGGACTATCTGCGGAAGGATGTGACACTTTCTTTACGATCGGCTTCACTCACTTCTGGTGCATCCAATTATTGGGGCACGAAGTCGATTCGTCTGATATAGGCAGTTGGTCTCTCTTTCTGATTATGTGCTCGATCTGTTGGGGCATGAGATCAACTTGGCTAGGTTCCTTTGAGTCCGCTCTCCTTGACGGTCCTCGCAAGGATGAGCTCTTTTCTGATTATTCCTTGACTAGCTCGTAGCTCCCCAAGGGTTATCTGCGGGAGAATACGACATATTTTCGATCTGACTAGTCTCTTCTGATGGTGGCTGGTTTGTTGACTACTGAGACCACTATATGGGTCCGTCTGATGGACCCGGCTCCTTTGAGCCATTCTCTCTCCTTGACGACCCTCGCAAGGTAGAGACACATTCTGACTATTCCTTGCCTAGATCGTAGTACTCTCCGAGGATTATCTGCGGGAGACTGTGACACTCTCTTTACGCTCAATTTCCACTGCTGACTGTGTCTCCGATCTGTGGAGCACGTAATCGAGTCGTCTGATATACATGATTTTTGGTCCCATCCTGAGTTGCATATCCGATCTACATATCATGGGACCCATCTGATTAGACTCCTTTGAGTCTGCTCGCCTTAACGGTCCTCGCAAGGTTGAGCTCCTGCTATCTGCTATTTTCATGCCTAGCTGGCAGCACGTTCCCCGAGGGTTGTCTGCGGGACGCTGCCACATTCTTTAGACTTTCTGGTCTCTTCTGCTGGTAGCCGATATGTCGCCTACTGAGACCGTACCTGATGATCTGTCTGATGGATCACTGACGCCTTTGCGTCCGCTCGCCTTGACGACCCTCGCAAGGTCGAGTCTTTTTCTGATTATTCATTGACTAGTATGTACCATTCCCCGAGGGTTATCTGTGGGAGGGTACATCACCTTATAGATACTCGGTTTCCTTCTGATTGTGTCTTCGATCTGCGGAGCACGGAGCTGATTTTCCTGTTATGTACTTGGTTCCCCCCTATGATGGTGTATCCGATTTGCGGATCACGGGACCAAGTCTTCTGATTATGATCTGATTTTTGGCTCCTTTGAGCCTGCTCACCTTGACGACCCTCGCAGGTTTGAGCCATGTCTTGCTGTATTCGGTGTGTCTCCTGTGATCTTCCGACCTCATGACCACCGAATGCCACAATGTCTCCTATTTTCTATCTTCCATATCTTATTAAGACTATGATTGACCAGAGGAATCTGTACTGTTCCTTCTTCCTCCTGGTCTTATAGTATCGGCTTTGTTTCCTCATGCTGACCCTACGAGCCGATTGACTACTTCACGCTACCGTAAGCGATATCTTTACTTTCTGATCTATTTATCCCCGGTAGTCGACACCCACCTGACTGCATATCCAGGTGTCTTTTCACTGTCTGAGTGAGTCACTGTTCTCACAGGGAGACAATGGCACAAGTACGGTATTCACATGTTAGATATCGTCTTGTACTCTACCCATTTGTATATATATGTACCTTGTTCATTCTTTCTCCCGCATGTTATGTGTGCCCTAGACCTATCGCCATATCTTTGTGTCTACACTTAGGATGTACCTTGTCCTAAGTATAGGGGGCACACACCGTGTTGTTCTTTCCTTGTTCAAGTTTGTCACTCCTATTTTTGCCTATACTTAGGGATACCTCACCCTAAGTATAGGGGGAGTGATGCGTATATTCTCCACGATCGTTTCATCTATCTGTATATATATATATCTTTTCTTCTTTTCTTCTTTTCCTTTTTATATTTCTTTATCTAAATAAAGGGTGTCTCCCCTTTGTGTCAGCTTCATGTACTTAGGACGTACTTTGTCCTAAGTATAGGGGGGGTGCACCCCTGATTTGTTCTTATGTTTATTCCCACCCTTGACCCTCCCTGATTTGGGTACAGTCTGCTATACTTAGAATTACTTGATCCTAAGTATAGGGGGATGGTCAACTTCTATTTCCTTCATCTCTTATTCGTATATTATTTAGACTTGTCTATACTCAGTACGAGTTATGTCTTCTCTTTCTCTTTTCCGATCTATGAGGACATAGCTCAAGCTAAGTATAGGGGGGTCGTATATACTTTGTATATACTTTAGCCATAACCCGTACTTTCTTATTCTTTTAAATATGGCTAATAATTCTTTAAAATTCATTAAAAACCCTTAATAAAAAGATGTGATTATCCCAAAGATTCTTTTTGTATATACTGATTAATAAATCAGGTTAAAAATATTTTTGCAAAATGATTTGAAAAATGGTGTGAACTATTTGGAAAACTTTTTGTGAAGTATTTTCAACCTTTGTAAAAATATTTTGATTGCAAAAATTCTTCTATTTGTGTGAAATAAAGGATTTGAAAATCTATTTGCAAATGGTTTTGAAAATATTTTGTAAAAATTTTTGAAAAATGTATATATAGTGTTTGCAAAATCTTTGCAAAATGGCTTTTAAATATTTGTAAATATTTGCAAAAATTATTCTGTACTATAGTTTTCAAATGTTTTCTAAATAAATTTGAGGAATAAAAGCATCTTAATAAATAAAATTAAACACAACAAAAAATTAAAATACATAAAATTCTTTAGTAATCATATATACACCTAAATAAAGTACTTTGTTAAAACCTGTAAATACTTTAAAATTCTTTAAGTCCTGTAAAATAAAGCGGCACGCCCGTGTAAATAGCTGTATATATTTATACTTTGGATGCCAAAATTCTTTCTCAGTGTAAAAATTTCTCTCTTTGTTTTCAAATTCTTTGAAAAATTGTATTATTCTTTGCATATTTGTAAATAACATTTGCATAGCATACTTATATTCTTTGATCGAGCTTGATGATTGAACTAGTCCAATAAAGTCGAAGATTGGAGCTTGGTTGGACCTTACTTCACCTAACTGCACTGGAACCTTGTGAGAACTAGGTTTAAGGCACTTCAGGTCTATTCAGACTTAATTCTTTGAGAAATCAGGGCTAGGTTCAAGTCACCTCAGTGGACTAACTAGAACTTTTCGAAACACATGTATGACTCTTGTCCGCCGTGACCTAACTTGGACACTTGCACCTTTCACTTGGCTCAACTCAGTTGGAGTGGTGAGGGGGTTAGATTTGCCAGTCTGAGACGCACACGGGTGGAAACATTCGTCCTCGTCTAGGGAGGGAAGTGCATCCCAACCTGGTCCAGTAGCCATGAGGTCTAACGACAGGAGAGTGTGGGTTGCAATAAAGCTTCAAAAGAGGGATAGTCTTCTGGCTCAAGAGGAAAAACTCCTTATGTAAATGCTGCTGTATATAGTATGTTGAAAAAAAATCTCCAAAAAAGTGGACAGGCTTGAAAATAATAATAAAAAAAAGTGCCTGCCGGAGTATGTATATATGTTGTATAGAAAATAAGCAAGCTTGAGCATCAAAGTTATACCATGTGAGCCTGATGCTGGATGACTTGACTACACTAGTCTTGCATCCCAGGATAGGTAGCTACACTGGCTACCGTCCATTCTTTTCTCTACCCCCTCCTCTTGAGTTTGATGCCACTTGAACTTAGAAGGGAATACCCCGCTCCTCGAGGAAAGAGATGTTGGATTGGGGAATCATTGGGTTGTCATTCTGGAGAAGCTAGTCTCTTTGTCATTTCAGTTGGGGAGAGCCACTATCACTTACATTGTACAAGTCAGCTTCATAGTTATAAGGGTTTGCGTATGATGTAGGCTAGTTCTGACCTGGCTATTGAGGTAATTTGAACCGAGTTCTGTGACTCTCGAAGGCTGTTGTGTTTTAAATTTGGTTCCCGCTTAGGTTCCACACACATTTTCACACCAAGGTCTAACTTGAGCTCCAAACCTTGATTTTGTACAGATAAGTTTAATAATCATGATCAATTCAATCTATTCTTGTTATTCTTTATTTTTGCTTTTTCTTTTCTTCTTATTCTTGATTCTTTCTGAACTTATTGCATAAGTATTTGCTAGGGACTAGCAAAGGCAAGTATAGGGGGGTGATGAATCTCCATTTCATCACCTTTATTCTATCATTTTGGCCTTAAAAACCCCAGCAAATGCATGTAAATAGCATCAATTTGTTTACAATAGCATTCATTATTTATTGTATTAAGTGTACATAAAATAAGGTTTTTAATGCCAAAATTATAGAATAAAGAGAAGAAAAGAAAAAGGAATAAAATATTGCAAATATTTTATGACCCAAACCCCGAGACCAAGGCCAGCATGGAATCGGTCGACAAGGAATAAAGTAGGGAGAGATACAGGCCAATAGTACAATAAATACTTCATTTATTTATGCATTTTTGACACCTATTTTGTATATAATTATTCATTCATCAAATAGAAAAACTTTGTACATGAAAGTTGTAGATAATAATGTGAATAAAAATACAAAATTTAGTTTGTGTAAAAATAATACTCAGTGTACATTTTATACCCAGAATAAAAAGCCAAAATCTCAACTTCACAGACCCATATCTTGCAAATAAAAACTCCAAATCACCCAAACTCACTTTAATTGTATATAGCTTTTCAAGAGCTATTTAATAAAATTGGTTTCATAATTTTTGGAGTTCATCTGTGAAAGTTAGGTTTTTGGCCCTCATTGTATATAGTACTGATTAAAATATTCATTCTATTCATTATTTATTATTTTATTATTTTTATAAATTTATAATTTTAGAATTTGGTAAATAATGTATACAATACATGTACATATTGAAATTAGAATAAAACCAAAAAGAATTTGTAAAATAAAATAAGTCTATGAAATACATAGACAAAATACCTATGCTATCTATATGTATATAAATAAAAAGGGATTTTATTATTTTGTTCTTTATTCATCTATATGTTATAATAATGTAAATATTACATTTAATTTCTTAAAAATACAAATCCAAAATAAAAACAAATAAAATACATTAAATAAATAAAGTATATATAAGATATAGGTGAAATACCTATAAGTATACCTACATATACATATACCTATTTATTCAAATATGTAAATAAACTCATAAAAATTAAACAAAAATATATCTACACTCACAAAAATAAGTTATAACATTATAAAATAAGAAAATAAAATAATAAAATAAAATAAACAAAATAAAAATAAATGCATGTAAATACACGTATAAACACATAATTAAAATAAACCCATAATAAATCACATCAAAAAATTAAATAAAAATCATAAATAAATACTACATTATTTAATAAACATTTTTTATTTTATAAGCAAAATCTAATTAATTCATCAATTACGTTTAATAAATAGGTCAATATCTGGTCGACGTGGACCAATCAGAGGCCAGGGAATGTTGACCTTCGGTCAACTCCCCCCTGCGCCTCTGACTCCCATCAGAACTGTCCACTCCCCCTTTTTCCTCCATTTTTCCTGCTCGATCTACTGCTCCATTGACAACGATCCCTTCACGGAATTTTCTCCGAGAAACATCATGATCCTCGCTGCACATTTTATTCGTTTGTACATAGCTTGTACCGTCACCTATTAGCTAATCAATAAGGGTGCCCCCTCATGTTTATAAATAACTCCATCTCCCTTCTCCGAGCTTTTTGGCCATTTCCCTAGCCCTAGAGACCCAACCGTCGGCCAAGCGTGCATCCAGGTGACAGCTGGAGGTCCCCTGATGGTTGTGGAAGCTCGCGGAGGAAGGAGATGCGCCTACGGCGGCGCTCCGGCAGCCGTCCTGCTCCCTGGAGTTTTCCAGGTATAAGAGCTGCGCATTTACGTTTCTTAGGTAGATTTTTATTCCTGCATTTCATTTCTGCATTTTAATTAGCATTTAGATCGTTAGCATAGTGTAGATTAGCTAATTCGAAGTTTGCTGGAGCTCAGCTCTGACGACTTCGCCACCGTGTTCTCGACTGTGCCCCGACTCCCTTTCACCGTCATTCTGTTCCCCATCGCTTCCTCCACCTCCAGACCACTTAAACCCAACCAGATCCTCCCTAGATCTGCGAATCGATGCTCACCTCCTCCGCTTCGCCGGAGCATCGCCGCCCTCATTCATTTTTATGCTAACAGCTTCCATTTTTGGTCGAGGAGCGTCACCTCGAGCCGTGCTTTCTTCCTGTGCAGGTTAGATGCGTTATCAGGCACCAAGGGATGCATTCGAAGGTCATCGGAGGTACCTGGAGCCCCTTGCCTTCTCTGACCTCGCGAGGGCTCTCCGGTGTGTCTCTGCCCAATCCAAGACCCCCGGTAGATAGGGCTACCTGCCAGGAACCTTCTGGGATGCTTTGGAGCAGCAGAAACCAGCGGAGAAGCGAGATCTCACCGGAAGAAGCTCTCCCAGGCGAGCGTTCTCCCCCGTTCTTCCAGATGTCTCCCCTACCGTTGGATGAAGAACAAGATCCCAGGTCGAAGATCCACCGTCCGATGGAGCGATGCTTCAACCGTCAGATCATCTGGGATGATCTAATCTCAGCCCTTCATCGACGAACCGGTACCAGCCGCTGGATGGTCGACGCGTGACAAGTGGAAGAAGCTCAATCGTCAGATCCAGCGCCTATTGGGGTAAATTGCATATACAACCCCCGCCATTTTTGTAATTAATTTTTAGTATTGTAAATAAACTATTACGTTGTAAATTAAATGATGATTTTGCAAGAAGGCCCCCGTATTTTTTATATTTACAGTGTGGTCCTTCCGCGCCTCACGTGCAGTCCCACGTGAGGTGCGTGATTTTTGCACTTTAGCCCTGGCGCATTTTGTAAATTGTAAATTAGTTCCAAAAATTAAAATAAATATTTATTCTATTGGTGTTTTTGCACAGAGGACCCTGTATTTATTTTATTTGCAAAAATGCCCCTGCTAGGCTGTTTAATTTTTATGCCATTTGTCTATTTATTAAAAATACCTATATAGCTCCTAAAAATCCACAAAGATTAGGGTAGATGCTTCATGTAGTGTACCTTCATGCCACGTGTCCATTCAGCATTTTTTGCATTTAACCTAATTATTAAAAATGAAAAAGGAGCCCTTTTTGTACTGTTTAAATTAGAAAATACAAAAAAAATTATAAAATGCTTTTGAAAAAATTACAAAAAAATTATATATAGTATATATATATATATATTTAGTCCAGAAATTGAAAAACCCTAAAAACAAGAAAAAGAAAAAATAAAAAATCAGAAAGCTCCAAAATCCAACAAAAAAATTAGAAAAACCCTTAAAAATCCCAAAAATATATTTTTCTTTTTTATAATTATCTATATATTATTATTAATGTATTAAAATTAATTTGGGTAATTTTGGGAATTATTTTATATTTTTCAAACCCAAATTATGTTCGACCTAGTCAATTGGTCCATATTGAGGACATTTTTTGAAATTAAAAATACATAAAAATTAGAAAATTTCCAGAAAAATAACAAAAAAACATAAAAATATAAAAAGCCCCCAAAAAAGGATATTATGTATAATATATTTTGAATATTCATATATTTATATATATCCATATATTATATTACTTCTCTCTCTCCTTAGATATATATATCTCTTTATATATATATACCTATATTTATATAATTAAAATTATAAAACAAAGAAAATATAAAAAAATGAACATATATAAAACAAAATAAAAATTATAAAAACAAAAAAAATAAAAAATTATATAAAATCAAAAAGCCCACAAAAACAATAAGAATTGGACATGATCATTGAATTGAATAATTGCACAATAATTTTCACCATACAGCCTTTCGCCTCCCAGTGTTCGACCTCTACTTGTGCTTACACCTATACACACTTGCATGTAGAGTTATAATAAATTTTAACTCCACATTTTTGGATATTCATTGCATATATTATTGTGGGTTAATTGTTGACTGATTAGGGATTCTGTCTGAGGTCAACTCAGCGACTGTCGATCCGCCTTGTGGAAAGACACGACCTTGGCAAAACCCCTTTCATCATGTACCATGGCCAACTTGATAATCATACAACTGTTGATTCATTAATTGAATCATATAGGCTGATGCTTGGATGAATATCTAAGGAGTTAGATAGAGGACTCATCAAGAATCATCAAATGATTGTCAAGTGATGATCTCCAGCCTGAGTAGGAGATGGCAATCCTTTTCTCATTAGGCTGATATCTGATCGACCTCTTGATGTAGGTCCTCTGCATGGGAATAGTGATTCGGAGGTATCAGATTAGTTGAGTCTATGAGTTGACTTAACGAGATCGAGATAACCAAAGACCTATGATGAATATTGTCACATCATAGGCAAACATCCTCTGACCAGAGACAGATGTATTGCTATATGTCTGAGTGTGTACATTTGGTAGACCAATAGGTTGATGACCTAACCAAGGTCTATACACCGGCGAACTGGTATGCATGTAAGGGCATATGAGTAATATGATCTCTCAAAGGGATCACACAGGTTCACTTGTGAACCGGGAGACATGAGCTCACTCATGAGGTATTGGGACTGATCAAATTCCATGCATGGTCGTCATGCTTTGGAAGCATGACATGAATTTGAAGGTAAGATATATGCTTTGTGAAAGCATATGATTACCAAATCCCAAGGACCAAGAATGAGAAACTTAGTGATCAAACCATGAAGATGACAGTGTAAAATTGATCTATATCTTCAGGATGATTGTAAGTCTTCCAGTATGCAGGATGTACAGGTATTGGGAATACCTGAGGGTGATTTGATCATAAATGATTGTATAACCATGACGCTTCCATTCCGAGGGAGTGATGAAACAGGTCTGGATTTTAGTGACTCCTCTTAGTAGAGAAGTGACCTAATCTTAGTCCATGTACTGTACATTGATCTGAATGAGATTCAGATGCAATAAGAAGATTAGGTTTACGGCCTTGATTTAATCAAGCATCTATGAGAGGTCCATGGGATCTAGATTTGAGATGTGATCTCAATTTCCAAGTCACTATACGTGGAACAATACAATCGCCTTGTCCTTATCTCCAAGTATCTGAGGAGAAATAGCATTATTCTTGAAGGGTTCAAGAATAATTCCATAAGATCTAAGCATTATATAATTGATAATTAAATGTGATTTAATTATCTTGATGTGTGTTGAAATTTCCAATATAATTAAATGTGATTTAATTATTATGGATAAGAATAATGTGGATAGTAATATCCAATTATTCATAATATATTATAAATGTGATTTATAATGTATTAGAGAGAGCTAATTATAATTTATATTTGTTGATTAATTATTAATGTGTATTGGATACACATTGTCTAATTAATTGAAAATGTAAATTATATTTTGTTTTGGGTTGTGAATGTGATTCACAATTTTCCAATGGCAAGATTGCAATATTCTCAAAATTAATTATGAATTATTTTGTAGAATAAATCACAACAAAAGTTGTTGAGATTAAATAAAGAAGAAATACATGGATATATGCAATCTCATGAAATCTCATGAGATTGCCTCCACATGGAAACATGTGGACGGCTACCAAGTCCTACTTGGAATTGGTGGTCATCCACCATGTTTACATGGGAGATGCAATCTCCATGTCATTGCTTCCTTATTTGATTGATTTAATTTTAGGATTGATGTATATTTGATTTGTTAAATATATTTGATCTAAATTAAATCATAAGTTGTTGGTTTTTTTACCAACAACAATCTTGACCATTGGATTGATATAAATCAATCTCATCCATTGATTTTATGTGTCCCATGGATTGAGATCCATGGATCCTAAAACCCTATAAATAGAAAGGCATACCATGCTCTCTTGTACATGCTTTTGGAAGCACATCTCTCTCTCTCTCTTTTTCTCCTCACACGCCAACCCTCTCTCCCTCTCCTTGATGGCCGTCCACCAAACCCTAAGGGAGATAGCCGTTGTCGCCTACACCACCGCGTCGCCGCTTCGACGTTCTTCGGTTCTCCGTCTTCTTGGAGTGATACGCTCACAAAGGAGACGTTCGATCTCGTACGACGAGATCAGGAGTTCACCGTGCTTGGATCAACTCGTTGGATTGCGAGGACAACGTGATTCATCCCCGCGCTCGCAAGCTTCTTCTCCGACGATCGGACTTGAGACAGGAGGTCTCTTTTCGTAGAGACTCGATCAACCACGCTTCAAGAGGTATTGCATTATACTTGTTGTGGTTATTGATGAAACGATCCGATAATCGTTCTTGGATCATGTGATTTCATCGCATGAAAATTTTAAAATTCTGCTGCACCGAACAACTAGTGCGACTAGTCGTTCTTTGTCGTATTTGATACGACGCTCACGCTTCCGTGATGCTCTTGAGGATTATTCCATATCCTTCAAGTGGTATCAGAGCCTTAGGTCAAAGGTTTTGGATACGATCCGCAAACCTAGGACGACTTGGGTTCGTATTGGTCGTGAAAGTTTTTTGTCGCATTCGATTTTTGCACTTCTATTTAGTGAATAAATTCGGCCCTATTTAAATTGTTTAAACACGAATTAATCATTTAGATTTTGTTCCCATTAAATAGGGAAACCATAGGATCTGAGTTTACGTAATTTGGATTCTGTTTGCTCGAGATATGGTTGTTTTAATGAACATGTATGCACTGTCGCGGGAACTGCAAATCTTAACATGATTAATGAGTTAATTACTGTTATGATCTGCCTCGAAATGCGTGAAATATCACTTAGATTCTGTCCTAAATCAAATTACCAATCTTTGAAAATTTATTTTGTCTAATTTGTATTTAAATTGATTGAGATATGTTAATTTTAGTAAGTAGGGGCCACTGCTGAAATTACAGTCCTAATCAAGAACCATGTGATTGTCAATTAATGAAATTAATTGTTAATTTCAAGAAATAATTATGGAAAATATTTGAGAAATTTTGGAAGATGATTATTTCCTTAATTGACTTGGCCTCAACCAATAAATTGATTAGATTTGATCAAGATCATAATTGGAAACACAATCATTAAACTCCTTGCTTGAATAGGATTGGGAATTTATCTAGCAAATTTCCTTATAATCAAAAATGTTTTGATTATTACTATATGGTATAATTTCAGTTGAAGAAACGATGATCATGTCAAGTACAAATTGATCTATTTGTCATTATCGTTTCCCGAGGTGGATATGGTGTCTAGTCAGAGATCGCTGGGTAGCGGGTTGCAAAGTATGTGGTCCCTCTCGCCGGTACTGGCCATGACAGCGGGTAGGGACTTGATAATACCGAAGGAATCAAGATGTCTTTTCTAATTATTAAAATTTGAATTAATTTGTACTTTGAGAATAATACCATATATATATTCAAGTAAAACAATCAAGTTTAATTGATTGAATTGGATTGATAATTAATTTAATATGATTGAATTAATTATGTCTAATTAAAATACTCTATTATGAATAGAGTTATTGATTCCCTTGGAAGAATTAATTATATGAATGTGATTCATGATAATTAATTAAAATTTGAATAAGAGGTGGAGGATCACATAAGTGACATCCATGGTCTCCCGTCAAGGCGAAGGGTTTCTGTCGCCAGGGATTGTATATAAGAGACGCATGTACGAAGTGATAGCTCCTATATGCAAGTGCATCTAGATCGGGCACTTGCTTCTTGAAAGAGTAAGGCAGTATGCGTAGTGACCCCAATATCGGATCCTCATATTATTGGGGCGATTTTGGATTGCGCATAGCGAGTTCTATTCATGTTGATGGTTGGTTCAATTAATGACGGGTCAACATCATCTTAGGGGTGGTGGGCCCGGGTATTAAAGACTGAATTGGGAAATGCAAGTTGGACTTGCAAGGCGGAATGTGTTCCCGCTTCTCTTTATTGGAGTTGCATATTCTCATATTATTGGGATGTAACAAAGATAAAGAGGAGATCCCAGTTCCTGCTTGAGATATAGCGGTAAGTATATCTCTTACTTTGAAAGTGATTAACGGAATGAACTTTCAAAGTTGACAAATCAAGAATAATTTGATTTAAAAACCTTAATCAAATATCATAAATTTGAATATATGATTATATGTTCTAATATAGTGCATTCTTAATTTCAGAAAATGAAGTCCATGAACCTACTAAGCAGGCTTCTGGAGGTCAACCAATTGACTGGACCGAATTACTCGGATTGGGTCCGTAATTTGGAGCTTGTTCTCTCGGCTGAGCGCATAAGTTATGTACTCTCAGAAGACAAGCATGAAAACCCTAAATCAAAGGAAGAGAAAGCATACAATGACAAGTATGATGAAGATCATGTCTTGGCTACATGCTACATCTTGGGTTATCTCTCCAATGTTCTTCAGAAACAACATGTGGAGATGAGTACTTGCTAGGAGATAATGCAGAATCTGAAAGATATGTTTGGTGACATTAACTACACCCAGCGGTACAACGTTATGAAAGAACTCGTTTGCTGCAAGATGCTGGAAGGAACTTTGGTCTGTGAACATGTGCTCAAAATGTTTGAGTACTTATCGGAGCTGGAAACCCTGGGGGCAACCATGGATGCAGACATGCAATCTGATTTCATTCTGTTGTCATTGCCCAAGTCTTTCAATAACTTTGTGGTTTCATTCCACATGAATAAGCTGGAATTGACAAAAGCTGAGCTTCTTGCTGCATTAAAGTCTGCAAAAGACGTAATGAAGAAAGATGGTCCCGCTGGCAGTGCAATGGTTGCACAGGTTAGAGAGAAGTGCGGTCGGAAGCAAGGTTCTCGGAAGGGCCCGACCCAGAAGAGAAAAAAGAAGGGACAAGGTGTTGGCTCATCTTCCAATGCATCCACTCTAATGGCATCTTAGAAAATCGACGTTTGTCACCACTGCAAGAAGCCGGGGCATTGGAGGCGTAATTGTCTGGATTACCTAAAGTTGGTCGACAAAGGTAAAGCCTCAGTAGGTATGAAATCTACTTTTATCATTGAAACCGGTTTTCTCGTTGGACGAGAAGGAAGTTGGGATGTTGATTCTGGTGCTTCTGTTCATGTATGCAATTTGTTGCATTTGTTTCAGGAAACTAGAAAACTTGAAGAAGGGGAGATAGTCATCCACATGGGATCTGATGCAAGTGTTGCAGCAGTTGCCGTCGTGACTTGTCGACTATCATTATCTAGTGGAAGAGCCCTAGTACTTAAAGAGTGTCTTTATGTACATGAAGTCAGTAGGAATTTAATATCTGTATCTAAGCTAGTTAAAAGTGGATATTCATTCCTATTCTGTAATAAATTAGTCATAAATCGTTTTGATAAATATATTGCGGATGGCATTTTGACTTCTAGAGGACTCTATGAATTGTGCATTGATAAATGTGTTATGAATGTTACATCCACTAATAAAAACCCTAAAAGATCCAGGGAGAAAATCTTTCGAGTGAGATTTGGCATCAAAGATTTGGTCATTTATCTGTTGATAAGATCAATAGATTAATAAAGGATGGACCTTTAGATTTTCTACAGGTTCAATCTTTACCTACTTGCAAGAATTGCATTCAAGGAAAAATGACCAGGATGCCTTTCAAGATGCGAAGGTATTATAGACCTAATACATACTGATGTATGCGGTCCCTTCAGTACCGCGACTCAAAATGGATATCGATATTACTTGAAATTTATTGATGACCATTCACGATATGGGTTTGTCTTCCTATTATGCCATAAATCGGAAACCTTTGAAAAGTTCAAAGAATTCAAGGCTTTGGTTGAGAACCAAACCGATAGGATGATTAAACGGATTCGATCTGATCGAGGTGGCGAGTACCTCTCAGATGAATGCAAGGAATATATTAAAGAGAATGGAATTGTCTCCAACCTCACTCCTCTTGAAACTCCCCAACTTAATGGTGTTGCTGAAAGATGCAATAGGACCATCATGGATATGGTTCATTCAATGATGAGCAAAGCACATTTACCACTTAGTTTCTGGGGATATGCAGTAGAGACTGCAATATATATCCTGAATAAGATTCCTAGCAAATCTGTACCTGAGACTCCTCATGAGCTCTGGTATGGAACCAAACCTAGTGTTAATCACTTGAGGATTTGGGGTTGCTTGGTTCATGCGAAGAACGTGGATGCAAGTAAGCTAGAATCTCGCTCTCGTGAGTGTTAATTCATTGGGTATGTTAGAGATGGTATTGGATACCAACTCTATGACCTTGAGACACAAAAGGTTTTTGTTTCTAGAGATGTGAGATTTTTGGAGAATGATTTCCTTAAAGATCAAGATAAATATGAAGTAAAGGAACTCATTGAATCCCCAGAGGATTCTGAGCTTCCTAAACCAGAAACTGAAGAGATAAATAAAGATGAAAAACCCATACCTCTTCGAAGGAGTTCGAGGGTGGTTGCACCACCTGAAAGGTATGGATTCCATGTGTCAAGTGAGACTGACAATGATCCTACTTCATTTGATGAAGCACTCGTGGATCATGACATGGATAGATGGATGCTAGCAATGAAGTCAGAAATTGACTCCATGCATAAGAATGGTGTATAGACCCTAGAGGATCCACCTAAAGGGGTAAAACTTATTGAGTGTAAATGGATCTTCAAGAAAAAGAGGGGACTTGATGGGAAAGTAGAGACTTTCAAGGCACAGTTCGTAGCCAAGGGCTACACACAGAGAGAAGGCATCGACTACGATGAGACATTATCTCCTATGGCTATGCTTAAATCCATCAGGACATTGCTAGCTATAGCTGCATATCTTGACTACGGCATCTGGCATATGGACATCAAGACGGCTTTCCTTAATGAATACCTCGAGGAAGATATCTATATGGAGCAGCCCCAGGGCTACATAACTGAGGATGGCAAAGTATGCAAGCTGAAGTAATCCATCTATGGGCTCAAGCAAGCTTCTCGTAGCTGGAACATCAGATTTGACGAAACCATAAAGAGTTATGATTTTGTGCAGAATCCTGATGAACCTTGTGTGTAAAAAAGCTTAGTGGGAGCGCCATTGTGTTCATAGTGCTTTACCTAGATGACATCCTTATCATTGGGAATGATACAGGGATGATGATCAGTGTGAAGATTTGGCTATCCCATACCTTTGAGATGAAAGATCTTGGAGAAGCCTCTTACATCTTGGGTCTGAAGTTGTTCAGAAACCGAGAGAATAGGATATTGGGATTGTCACAACATGGATACATTAAGAATATTCTTGAACGATTCTGTATGGATAGTTCCAAGAAAGGATTCCAACCCTTAATACATGGTATCCACCTGTCTAAAGGAATGGCTCCTCAAACTGTTGAGGAAAAGAAAGCCATGGCTGGATGCCCTTATGCATCAGCTGTAAGAAGCTTAATGTATGCCATGATGTGTCTAGGCCAGATATCTGCCATGCAGTAGGAGTGGTAAGTCGTTACCAATCCTGATATGGAGAACAACACTGGAATGCAGTAAAGAACATATTCAAATATCTGAGACGGACGCAAGATTACATCTTGGTCTATGGAGATGGTGATCTCCAAGTCTTGGGATATACAGATTCTGAATTCCAATCGGAAATTGATGATCGAAAGTCGACATCAGTGTTTGTATTTCTGTTGAATGGTGGTGCTGTGAGCTGGAGAAGCAAGAAGCAGGACACTACAGCAGATTCAACGACAGAAGCCGAATACATTGCTGCATCGGATGCTGCAAAGGAGGCGGTGTGGTTGTGCAAGTTCATCCTGGAACTTGGCGTAGTTTCCTTTGATACTCCCATCCCACTACTCTGTAATAATAAGGGAGCCATTGCCCAGGCAAAGGAACCCAGATGGAATCAGAAGAGAAAGCACGTGGAAAGGAAATATCACATCGTTCGGGAGATTCAAAAGCGTGGTGACATCATCATCACCAAGGTGGCCTCTGCCGACAACGTTGCTGATCCTCTTACCAAACCTCTGACACAGAAGTTTTTCGACCAGCATGTAATGAGTATGGGTTTAAGGATTGTTCCTGAATGGTTCTAAGGGCTAGTGCGAGATTGTTAGCAATGTGAGCCCGAGGCAAACCATTCCTGCAATAAATGTTATTGTAATAAATGATTTATCAATAAAAGTTATTGATTATGTTTCACTTCCTTTCTGATATTGAATGAATGAATGCACTATAAGGTCCCTCTGTACAATAAGGGTTATGTACCATGGCCAACTTGATAATCATACAGCTATTGATTCATTAATTGAATCATAGAGGCTGATGCTTGGATGAATATCTAAGGAGTTAGATAGAGGACTCATCAAGCATCATCAAATGATTGTCAAGTGATGATCTCCAGCCTGAGTAGGAGATGGCAATCCTTTTCTCATTAGGATGATATCTGATCGACCTCTTGATGCAGGTCCTCTACAAGGGAATAGTGATTCGGAGGTATCAGATTAGTTGAGTCTATGAGTTGACTTAACGAGATCGAGATAACCAAAGACCTATGATGAATACTGTCACATCATAGGCAAACATCCTCTGACCAGATACAGATGTATTGCTATATGTCTGAGTGTGTACATTTGGTAGACCAATAGGTTGATGCCCTAACCAAGGTCTATACACCGGCGAGCTGGTATGCATGTAAGGACATATGAGTAATACGATCTCTCAAAGGGATCATACAGGTTCACTTGTGAACCGGGAGACATGAGCTCACTCATAAGGTATTGGGACTGATCAAATTCCATGCATGGTCGTCATGCTTTGGAAGCATGACATGAAATTGAAGGTAAGATATATGCTTTGTGAAAGCATATGATCTGTACCGAATCTCAAGGACCAAGAATGAGAAACTTAGTGATCAAACCATGAAGATGACAGTGTAAAATTGATCTATATCTTCAGGATGATCATAAGTCTTCCAGTATGCAGGATGTACAGGTATTGGGAATACATGAGGGTGATTTGATCATAAACGATTGTATAACCATGACGCTTACATTTCGAGGGAGTGATGAAACAGGTCTGGATTTTAGTGACTCCTCTCAGTAGAGAAGTGACTTAATCTTAGTCCATGTACTGGACATTGATCTGAATGAGATTCAGATACAATGAGAAGGTTAGGTTTACGGCCTTGATTTAATCAAGCATCTATGAGAGGTCCATGGGATCTGGATTTGAGATGTGATCTCAATATCCAAGTCACTATACGTGGAACAATACAATCGCCATGTCCTTATCTCCAAGTATCTGAGGAGAAATAGTATTATTCTTGAAGGGTTCAAGAATAATTCCATGAGATCTAAGAATTAAGAAATTGATAACTAAATGTGATTTAATTATCTTGATGTGTGTGGAAATTATCCAATATAATTAAATGATATTTAATTATTATGGATAGGAATAATGTGGATAGTAATATCTAATTATTCATAATATATTATAAATGTGATTTATAATGTATTAGAGAAAGCTAATTATAATTTATATTTGTTGATTAATTATTAATGTGTATTGGATACACATTGTCTAATTAATTGAAAATGTAAATTATATTTTGTTTTGGGTTGTGAATGTGATTCACAATTTTCCAAAGACAAGATTGCAATATTCTCAAAATTAATTATGAATTATTTTGGAGAATAAATCACAACAAAAGTTGTTGAGATTAAATAAAGGAGAAATACATGGAGATATACAATCTCATGAAATCTCATGAGATTGCCTCCACATGGAAACATGTGGACAGCTACCAAGTCCTACTTGGAATTGGTGGTCGTCCACCATGTTGACATGGGAGATGCAATCTCCGTGTCATTGCTTCCTTATTTGATTGATTTAATTTTAGGATTGATGTATTTTGATTTGTCAAATATATTTGATCTAAATTAAATCATAAGTTGTCGGTTTTTACCAACAACAATCTTGACCATTGGATTGACATAGATCAATCTCATCCATTGATTTTATATGTCCCATGGATTGAGATCCATGGATCCTAAAACCCTATAAATAGAGAGGCATATCATGCTCTCTTGTACATGCTTTTGGAAGCACATCTCTCTCTCTCTCTCTCTTTTTCTCCTCACACGTCAACCCTCTCTCCCTCTCCTTGGTGGCCGTCCACCAAACCCTAAGGGAGATAACTGTCATCGCCTACGCCACCGCGTCGTCGCTTCGACATTCTTCGGTTCTCCGTCTTCTTGGAGTGATACGCTCGCGAAGGAGACGTTCGATCTCGTACGACGTGATCAGGAGTTCACCATTCTTGGATCAACTCGTTGGATTGCGAGGACAACGCGATTCATCCCCGTGCTCGCAAGCTTCTTCTCCGACAATCGGACTTGAGACAGGAGGTCTCTTTTCGTAGAGACTCGATCAACCACACTTCAAGAGGTATTGCATTATACTTGTTGTGGTTATAGATGAAACGATCCGAGAATCGTTCTTGGATCATGTGGTTTCATCGCATGAAAATTTTAAAATTCCGTTGCACCGAACAACTAGTGCGACTAGTCATTCTTCGTCGTATTCGATATGACGCTCACACTTCCGTGATGCGCTTGAGGATTATTCCATATCCTTCATATAGACCTTGATTAGGTCATCAACCTATTGGTCTGCCAAATGTACATACTCAGACATATAGTAACACATCTGTCTGTGGTCACAGGATGTGTGCCTATATCATGACATTATACGATATAGGACTTTCGTTATCTTGATCTCGTTAAGTCAACTCTTTGACCTAACTAATCTGACACCTCCGAATCTCTATTCCATTGCAGAGGACCTGCATCAAGAAGTCGATCAGATATCAACCTAACTGAGAAAGGATTGCCATCTCCTACTCAGGCTGGAGATCATCTCTTAACAATCATTTGACGGTGCTTGATGAGTCCTCAATCTAACTCATTAGATGTTCATCTAAGCACCTGCCTCTATGATTCAATATTTAAATCAACAGCTGTATGATCATCAAGATGGCCATGGTACATAACCCTAATTGTACTAAGGGACCTATTATGCAAATTATGTATTCTTCATTTCAGATCAGGGAATGATATTCGCAATAACATTTATTGCATAATGGCTTGCCGTGGGCTCGCATGTCCAACAGTTACTTATATCCATATCTAATAAATATAATAAAAATATGATTCTTGTGAGATAAGGTTACCTAATTTCTTTCTCTTTTGCACACATTTAAATTATATCATGCTTGTTGTTATATAGTTTTGTTTAGTTCGTATTCAGCAACTTTTCTCGTAACATACCTACGTGTGGATCCGCAGGTCCTCAGCAGTGAGCAGCTTGGAGTCACTTTTTTATGCAACTTCACGACACTTTTGGTGGTATAGTTGTTGGTAGTTTTACTATCCTTCTTTACTTGTATCATTTTGTTTAGAGACAGGACATGTAACATGTATGTTGGGACACATCTTTTAAATATGCATACATGTATATTTTGTGAACATGGATGGATAATGGAAGTGCAATAAATGGAATGTGAATGTAAGCATGTTGAATGAGAACAAAAAGTTTTAAATTCCAATGTGTTGTGTCATTTCTCCTGCTTATGTGTATGTTAAGTATTCGAATGTGGAAATGTGTGTGTGTGTGGATTTGGCTTGCCGAGTACCCTGATCCTAGGGGCATCACATTCTGCCTATCTTTTGTGCCATCTCAGCTGATTGGACCGATTCAAGGGACCGCATTGTTGTTGATGAAACTGAATCTTTTGTCCCTCACATGACCTTATGCCCTCTTCTTGATGATTGATAGATTGTTTTTGAGGACCTGAGATTTGATGCCAGCAATTCCAAGACATGATTGACTTAGCTTGCATTCTTCCCCGAGGACTGTCTACGGGAAAATGCAACACATTCCCTACGCTTGGTTCCTTCCCTGTTTGTGCTGCCTATCTGCTGGAGAACGGAACTGAATCGTCTGAATAGAATTTTGGCCTCCATGTTAATTGTGCGCTCGATCTGTAGGTGCACGAGGCCATTTTCCTCGACTCCTTTGAGTCAACTCTCCTTGACTGTCCTTGCAAGGATTGACCCCACATTTCTGATTATCCCTTCCCTAGTTCATAGTACTCTCCAAGGGTTATCTACGAGAAACTATGACACTTCGCTAGATCTGCGGTCTCTTCTGCTGGGTAGTCGATCTGTCATCTACTGAGATCGTTCTGATTGACTCCTGAGAGTCTTCTCTCCTTGACAACCCTTGCAAGAATAGGATCTGATCTGACTATTCTCTACTTAGCTTGCATTGTTCCTCGAGGACTATTTGCGATAAAATGCAACATTTTCTTTACGCTTGGTTCCCCTTGCCGACCGTGTCTCCTGTTTGTTGGAGCATGGAACCGAGTTGTCTGATCTATTGATGGTCCCCATTAATTTGTTGTGTATCTGATCTGTTGGATCCTGGGGACCTATCTGATTGGACTCCTTTGAGTCTGTTCTCCTTGACGGTCCTCACAAGACGAGCCTTCTTTCTCTGATTATTCGATGGTTAGTTGGCAGCACGTTCCCCGAAGGTTATCTGCGCGATTGATGAATCTACGTTTCATCATCTTTATTCTATCATTTTGGCCTTAAAAACCCTAGTAAATGCGTGTAAATACTGTTAATTCGGGCATTTTAGCATCCATGCATCAGTGTGTAAATAGTGTATAAAATGCAGTTTTAAAGCCACAATTATAGAATAAAGAAAAGAAAAAGAATAAAATATTTAAATATTTTATGACCCGAAACCCCGAGACCTAGGCATCTCGATGAATAGGTCGACGAGGAATAAAGTAGGGGGAGATAAGGGCCAAAATGCAATAAAAACTCCTTTTAATTCATTTATTCTTTATTCATTTTGGGACCTATTTTAGTTCCACTTTTTATACTTCAAATAAAGAAACTTTGAACATGAAAGTTGTAGATAATTAAATAAATAAAAATACAAAATTGATTTCACTTAAAATTAATGTACAGATAAAAAATTATGGTCTGAATAAAATTCCAGAATCCCAACTTCCCAGACTTGTATCTCCCGAATAAAAGTTCAAAACGCGTTAAACTCACCTTTAATTGTATATAATTCAAAATAATCTATTTAATGAAGTGGTTTCGTATTTGGCGGAGCTGCGGTTTGAAAGTTGAGTTTTGGACCCTTATTGTATACTTGTACAAATTAAAATAATCATTTTATTTATTATTCATTATTTTTTATAATTTTATATATTTATAATTTTGTAAATATTCTTTATAATAAATATATATATATTAAAATAGGAATAAAACCTAAATAAAATACAAAAATAAAATACTTGTATATAACATACCTAGGTCTAATACCTATAACTATACCTATAATATTAATACTTATATTTTATTAAGTGTACAAAAACACTTCAGAAAAATAAAATAAAAATATCTTTAAGTGTATAAAAATATTTTATAAATTTATAAAATAATAAACAAAAATAAATACATTAAATATACAAAATTAAAATAAAATATTAAAATATATAGATATATATACCTATAGAGGCCTAAAATGGTAACTTGTAATTTTATACCTCATAAAAATAAATAAAAATCATAAAAAAATAATTCAGAAAATAATAAACATTTTTTATTTGAGGAAAGGGAAGCTACATCATGATGTAGCTAACCTTAGCTACATCAGGGGTAATTTCATCCTCTTTTTTTATTTTTTTCGAAATTGCCATGATGGATTTTAATAACTATATCCCTCTAATATGTCATTCAAATTTCGTCAGAAACAGAGACTCCTACGGCCTCCATCCAGAACAGGTAAAATACAGCAAATCTGTGACCGTTAAAAAATGATTGTCTGGATGGAGGCCGTAGGAGTCTCTGTTTCTGACGAAATTTGAATGACATATTAGAGAGATATAGCTATGAAAATCCATCGTGCAAATTTCAAAAAAAAATAAAAACAAGAGGACGAAATTGCCCCTGATGTAGCTAAGGTTAGCTACATCATGTTGTAGCTTCCCTTTCCTCTTTTTATTTTATAATCTAAAATTAATAAAATCATTTATTATTTTTAATCGATTTTTGAATCATTTTTCCAACGATTTTTCTGGTTGGTCCACGTGGACCAACCAGATGCAGCCGTTGGTTGACCTCAGTCAACTCTCTGACCGAGGTCTGCCATTGCGTCAGAGCTAGTTTTGTCTGCTTTCACGGATTTTTCTAGGCCGACTCGTTCCTCCTTTCATGATGATTTCTTCTGCAATTTTTCTCCCCATTCTTCCATGATACTCTCCCTTAGCTTACTTTGGGGATTGGACCACTGCATTGTCTGCTATCACTCGATCTTCACGCCCACTCGGCCACTCTTTCAAAAACCCCTTTCCTCTTCCATTTGACTTTTGAACCCTCTTTGACCGTCTTCTTCCCCCTCTTGGGTGGGCTCTGGATTCGGCCTGGTGACAGGAGGTCCTCCAGCCCCTTAGAGGCGTGGTCGGGCAGCCGTGAGGTGCTCCACCACCATCTCCGGCCAAGTTTGGCCGTGAGGTTCCACCTCAGGTTTTTAAACCTTGAGGTCATGTTTTCCTTCGTATTTTCTTTTTTCCTTGCGTTTTTAGTTCCCCGTAGGCATAGGATCTGAACCCTGTAGTTATCTTTGCATTTCATCCACTTCATCATCCGCGCCACCCCTCACCGGAGCTTGCTCCGGCGAGCTCCATTTTCACCAATCCCATGCCGTTCCACCTCCAGGTGGGTCGTGGCATTTTGCCCACGACCCCCTTAACTTGTCTTGCAGGTCTTGGATCTTCACGTGCATCTGGGAGGAGGTTTAGTTGTTGGCCGGAGCACCCTAGAGCCGCCACCGTCTCCGACTTCGTGGTGGATCTACGGTGGTCCTCCAACCCTTTTGACGCCTCCAGGAGATAGAGAAGGACTGCAGGAGTGTTGGGCGCCATTTTGGAGCACAAAGGAGCAACAGAGGAGGAGGCACGGGGCCGGGGAAGTTCGCCGTTGAGGCCCATCTTCCCCGTTCGTCGTCATCACCTTCTCGCATTCGATCTAGGCTGTGCCCCAGTTTTAACTGGAGCCGTTGGATCATGCCCTCCACCAATCGTTGATCTCGTTCGAAGATCTAATCAGGGCCGCAAAATGCGAAGCATTATCGGCGCTCAGGGAGCGAACATGTTGCCAAGTGAAACTACATCCGCCGTCCGTGCCCGCCGAAGACCTGGGTATTTTGCATTCCAACCCAGACAAATATTGTATTTAACAAACAATAGCTAAACTTTCCTTTGCTATTATTATATTTTGGACAATTTGCGAACTGCACCCCAAAATTTTGTATTATTACAGATTGATCCCTGCCAGGTCACGTGCTCCTCGTACGTGACGTGGCATTTTTGCAGGTCTACCCTGGGTGTTTAGCATATTTACTTTTAGTCCCTTAACTTTTCTTTGTAGTTATAAATTTTGGCAAGTTTACATTTAAGACCCTGAGGTTTTTGTGAATTATATATTTGCCCATGTCAGGCACGCGTACTTAAGCACGTGCATCTGGGGGTTTTGCAGGCATACCCTCGTGGCTTCGAGCATTTAATTTTAGTCCATTAACTTTCTGCAGTAGTTTATTATTTATGGAAATTTTACATTCAGGCCCTTGAGTTTTTCGCATATTATAAAAATACCCCTACTAGGGGCCCATTTTCTATTTATTACCTTTATTTATTTCAAGCATCTCTAAATTGCCAAAAAAAATCCACAAAAAATTGCATAGGTTCCTGTTGCATTATAGTTTAACGTCATATTTTTGTTTGCATTTTTATTGCATTTTAATATTTACTAAAAATAAAAAACAAGCATTTTTGTTATTGTTTGCATTATAAAATCCATAAAAATTATAAAAATAACTCTGAAAATTCCCCAAAAAATCAAGTATATGTCTTTTCGTGTGTTTTAACTTCAGTCCAAAAATACTAAAGAATAAAAAAGAAAACTCCTAAAAATTATAAAACTCTAAAACTCTTCATAAAAATCTTAAAAATTCATAAAATATCATAAAAATACAATTTTAGTTTCTGAATTTTCCTTATTTTATTATCTTTAATTTAAAATTAATTTGTGGAGTTTTTGTCATTATTTTCTATTTTATTTCTCCATTTTAATTTCAGACTTTTAATTTATTCACTATTTTCAGTATTTTTGAATTTAAAAATACCAAAAAAATAGGAAAAATATAGAAAAATTACAAAAACATTAGAAAAGTATAAAAAGCATAAAAACATTTTCTTTCCTGATTTTTGAGTATTTTTACCTATTTTTATAAATGCTTTATCCCTCTCTTTCTTACTTTGTATATATTCTATATAAAGAAAAAGAAAATATAAAAAATAAAAAATATAAAATCAGAAAATTAAAAATAAAAATATAAAATTAAAAAATTAAAAATATAAAATCAAAAACCCACAAAATAATGTAGCATAATATAGACTTTTGATCACATTCACATTTTGAGCATTACTGCCTCATTCTACATGTCTGCTCCCTGTGTTCGACCTCTACACATACTTGCACCTATACACATCTTTGTTGTAGAGTTATAATAAATTTTAACTCATCACCGTTGTTCATTGTTTGATTCTTGTTGTGGGTTAATTGTTGTTTAAATTCCAGGATTTGTGAGGTCGCCACAGCGACTTTGTCTTTGCCTTGTGTGAGACATATTTAGACCGCCGATTTTTGGGTTCAATAGGGATGCTGTCACATTTACTGGTTGTGTCAGTCTCTTCTGCGGGTAACCGATTTGTCACTTACCGAGACCGCTTATGATGATCTGGTTGATGGATCTAGCTCCTTTGAGCATGCTCACCTTGACGACCCTCGCAAGGGTGAGATCTATCTTATTATTCATTGACTAGCATGTATTACTCCCTGAGGGTTATCTGCGGGAGGGTACATAATTTCATAGGTACTCGGCTTCACTACTGGTGTCTCCTGTCTGGTGGAGAACGAAGTCAGGTGTTCTGAATTGTGTACTCGTTCTCCTCCTTGATTGTGTCTCTTGTATGTAGGAGCACTGACGAACTGCAAATTCAGCCCTTTAAAAGCATGGATTTAACAGTCAGATCGTCATTGTGGTCGGGCTAAATTCAGTCCGTCAAAAACCATCTAATTAAATATGTCAATAAAATCAAATGGTCGTATTTATATTTTGCTTGGGCAAGACCAAGGTCGAACTCAGGGACACGAGCCTCTCTTGTCGTATTTAGACTCTTATTAATTCTATTAAGTGTTGGATCAGAGAATAGTAGGTTGATAATGCATGAGGATAAGATAATATGCATTGTGTAATCATGAAACATGCATTTTTTATTTGATTTTTAATCATGCAAATAGATGCAATTAAATGCAATGCAAATATTCCCTAGATCAAATTAAAATGATGAGCAATATAAAAGAATGAGTTAATTTCGGGTTTAATTCAAGTTACAAACTTGATAAATAAATTAAGCAAGGCATAAGCATAAGTGATAATAGACACTTGGCTATTACAATAATACATCAAAATCACAATGTCCAAAACAAGAAATGAATATGCCATTAAAAAGTGCATTAAGCAAGCTTTGAAATGAAACTGAAATCGACTAAAACAGAGATACGATGCTCAGATATGCATAAAAGAAGACAACAGCATAACTGTAAGAAAACATGAAAGACAAATAACAAACAGGTCCCTGGGAGGGACTAAAATGCAATTAAAATAAATTTCAAGACCTTCCCTGTAAATAACCCACAAGCATGGGGGTATTTCTGCTATTATAAAACTCGCGAGGGTATGAATGCAAAATACCCCAGGCGCACGTGGTTGGCATGTGATTCCAGGATCTGGTTGCAATTTGAAGAAAGTGATGGACCTCCCTACAATTTGCCTTGGTCGCACTTGACCGGCACGTGCGCTTTAGGCTCGCGGAAGATTCAGGCTCGGCGGAGGCTTGGGACAGCTTCGGCTAGGCTCGGGATCAGGCTTTGGCTCGATGCAGGCTCGGAAGAGCTCGAAGTGCTGGGGAGGGTCGGTAGAGGCTCGGGGTATCCAAGCCTATAGATCTAGAGCAGAAGCTCGGAGAGACCCTGGCGATGACACGTGGACGTCCGTGGACCGTTGGATCTAGAGAATCCAATGATGGTTGTACCCTTCGATGTTCCACACGTGGCTAGTTCTGCACTAGTGGATGAACTCCGGGGAGGAGCATCCAACGGTGCATGTATGATCTGGATTCTCCTCCTCCGCCGCGGGGCTGGTGGCTCGAGTGGACCTCCGGCGACACCTCCAGAGCTCCGCCTCACTTGCTAGGCTACGTTGCTTCTCCCCGAAGCCTCCTGAGAGGTCGTCGATGAAGGTGGGGATGCGGGCGAGTTGCAGCACGGTCTGGAGATGGTGGTTGACACTGGAGCGCCAGAGGAGGAACTCTCAACTTCTGCTCCGATGAGGCTCCGGCTGCTGAAGAATTTTAGGATCTACATTGTTAGTACCAAAAGCCAAAGCTTCGTGCGAAGGGTGGAAGTGAGGTGCGTGAGATGATCGGCCGTGAGGGGGATGAAGAAGGCGGTGGCCGGTTGATCTTCTCCTACGAGCTCGGAAAAGTTGGGTCGGAGTGGTTCGAGGTGTGGAAGGAAAGAAGAGTGGTCGGAGATGAGCACGTGAGTTAGGGTGATGTGGTGAAGCCGACGAAGTGGTCAATGGTAAGCGATGATGTATGTAGTGAGCTAATTAATTAAGAGAAGGAAGAAGAATAAATAAGGGAGATCGAGGGAGCGTACCTGGGCTAATGGTGGATGAATCACCTGTGCGCGAGCTTCATGGAGAGGCCCTAGTCATCGCTAGACCTCCGCGGTGAATGGAGGCAGCTTGGCAGAGGCAGAGCCACCGCAGACCTGGCCGTGAAGGCCAGGGGTCGACACCAGAGGCATCCGTCATCGTGGCTCCTCGATCAGCCCTCCCCCTATCACGGGGAGGAAGAGAGGGGTTGGGCGGAGCCCCTCGTAAAGGTGGACGGCCAGGAATGAAGGTGGTGAGGGGCTATTTGAAGGGCGAAGATGACAGTTCCAGTGACGGTATGAGTCGGTGGCATGGAGATTATGGAGCGATGGAGAGGACATTGTGGGGTAAAGGATGACCTGCGAGGATGTTGGGTGATGGGGGTACGTTGTGGGGCGGTTAGTGAGAGAGAAGGTTGACGGAGATGGCAGAGAAAATGGGAAGGGCGAGGTGGTTGTGCGAGAGGGAAATTGTGGGAGAGAGGGCAGCGCGAGGTAGCCGATGAGGTCTCTGCTGTTGGATCTCGTGACTCACTGGCTGAAAATTAGGTTCTAAGGGGCAGCTAGGATTAGACCTAGGGCTACACGATCGAAGGATGAGGGTATCGCCATGTGACATGCTGAGGGCGAGGCATTGGCCAACGGTCCAGATGGTATTTGAAGATGATCGGGTGGTTGATAATGAGAGAGGAAACAACGGTGGAGATGGAGAGATCTGGAGATAATCGTGTGGTGCGTGAGACACCACGTGGCATAATGGGAGAGCGACGCTGCTGAAGGGCTGTGATGGATCCTAGGCTCTGATCAGGTGGCAGGTATCAAGGGCGGAATGAACGACGGCGATTCAGGATTCCAGACCTCCATCCGACGGCTGCTGGGATAGGGTGCATGGCGCAAGAAGAGTTGGGCCACGTGGCACAACCAGAAGGTGCCACATGGCCCAATCAGATTATTACGACGAAGAAAATGAATTATGAGGGGTAGATGACCGAATTTGGAAAAACTCAAAACATGAAAGTTGTAGATCTCGATGAGATCTACAAGTTTCATGTATACCAAAAATGGAGACGAGGTCAAATAAGGATAGAAAATGTTTTTGAGGGTATTTTTAAAGGTAAAAACACCACGAATTTTAGTTATGTCATTTTTTGTGTTTTAATTTATTCAGAGACTCTGATAATTACAAGGATTTTCTGATTTTTATTGACACCTAGTCTAAGATAGGGGGTTATATTCAGTGAATTAAAAGCATGAAACATGGTTTCATCAACCCCATATACTTAAACTATGCTCGTCCCCGAGCATCAAGAAAATGAATGAACTGAATTAACCCCCTTGTGCCTGTGGTTGCAGGATTCAATCTGTTCAAGTCTTCTTAAATTTAGAGATCCAAAATCTTAGAGCTCAACCCAGCCTTAATCAAGAAGCACCCATTTCCTCTAGCTATCCAGACTCTCTCGGATGTACATATAGACTAAGGTTATGACATTTAGTGTTGATTGCGTTCACGAGAGTAGAGTCAAAACGTCACCCAAGGTCTTGGTCCAAGAAATTCTCTTAAGGACCCAATCCTCAACACTAGGGAATAAATCAAATCTTGTGTCCAGTCCATCGTCTCTTTAGTTGTCAGAATTGAATGTGTAGATGGAAGGCCAGTGATGGAGGGTATAGGATTGTGTCATTTCTTCTCTCCCTCTCATTGGAACAAGGATTCTCTCTAGTGCCTTATAACGCAACACATTTTTTTGGTGTTGATCAGTGCGCCTGTCAAGAGAATTCGGAGCCGTCTGCACTTGTTTTCCTAGGAATACACCAGGGTGTATTTTTTTTAGTACCTATCGTACCTTCTACACCCAGACTTGTAGCATTTACGATGCAGAGCCTTTTTTTGGGTCAAGCCCGACTCCTGGTCCTAATAGAGGTGGTCCAAGTGGACACTTTGAAATGGTTGGGAGCGCTCGCCTTTGGTGGAAGCTCTTTGATTATTTGATTTTGTGTGGAATGAGAGCTTTTCTTTGACATTTCATTGCTTTGTAATATTTTTGGCTAGCTCCACTGCTTTTACCAAGAGTTGGCACACAATGATCAACATTTTTGTTTATTTCACACCCTGGAACTTAGGTCAATGCCAAGAGATTAGTATAAGAACCAAGTTCTCATACTGGCTAAAGATGCTGACACTCAGGTCTCATGAAGCCTTCAAAGATTTTATCCCATCCTCGAGCATCATTCGATCAAGTCCAGACTCGAATCCCTCATCCCAGTTCCTCAAGTGAAAAGTCAACTCATCTAATCGAAACCGCAATCGTGCATGTGATGTGTTGATCATATTCTTAAGGTCGGAGACTAAGCATGCAATATAGCACACAAATCTAGAAATCTAGGGGAATGTGGATGATTAAGTCTAAGACCCTGATGGCTAAGGCTGGTTAACCTAAAATCTCAAGAATACATAAATCAAGCTTTCTTGCAAATTTCAGATACTGGGAGGAAGTGTGAAATTAGAGTATTTAATCCAACTCCTTCATTCAAAATTTTTTTTTGAAGACTTCAAAAGACAACATGACTTCCTAAACTCAAATGAGTAGATGCATCTGCGTTAAGCCAGTATAGGTGTAAGTATAGGACGAAGCCTTTTGCTTGAGGACGGAGCCTTACACGATGTCCTCTAAACCACCTACTCTGCTAAGGGCGAACCCTCACTAAACACGGCTACTTATTTGGGCTTAGTAGTCACTTTTGACTCTTAAAGGATTTTGATTTTTTTCTCATTTTTATGGAATTTTAATAGAGGTTAGAACACAGGTTAAACACAACTTCCCTTGAAATAAAAAAGAACTTTCAATACCAAGTCACACAAATAAAGATTTTCAAAACATTTTCAAAAGATTTTTTCAAACAAGAGAGACTTATTTTTCAAAATCATTTTCAAAAATATTTTTCTATAAAAATAGTGTAACATAATATAGAAAGCCTTCAAAATAATTTTGTCCACTTAGTTCAAAGGATTTTACTTTAGCCCAAAACGTTTTAAATTTTTCAAATTTTTCAGATTTTAGCTAAAGTACATATACTGTATGTACGGTATACCCCCCTATACTTAAACTTTGCTATGTTAGATGATACGAGTCCATAGGTCCATTTAAATATAGAAAAATATACGGGGACTAAGGAGGGCTCCTCCTATACTTAGGTTAAATATAACCTAAGTATAGAGGCAAGGAAATATGAGTAGAGAAAATCACGGGGACTCAGGTTCCCCCTATACTTAGGCTGAGAGTAGCCTAAGCATAAAGATTGAGAGTTGATGCTGGGAGAGACCCAAGGTGAACGAAGAAGACGGATGGATATACAAGTGAGTGGATGAATCTTCGGAGATCAATGGAGTATCTAAATCTCATGGGAAGATGACAGAGCAAACAAGGCTCAAACAAGCATGCAAAAACCCTTTAATTCACCAACTCACACATGAAACCAACAGGTGTTGGTTTATTATCTTGTCATTTTTTATTGGTGATTAAAACATTATATTTTACGCGAAAGAAAATATCAAGTAAAACCAACTGCGTAAACGAGGGTGTTGCTCTCATAAAACAAGATTTTACTCCATTTTTAGGTTGACTTGCAATTAACAGTCCCAATTATTTTGCTTAAGGTTATCACTGAATTAAGGTGAGCACATAAACCAAGCAATCATTGTCTTCCGCTCATTCTCATTTTCCATTGACCTAGGTGATCAAGCTAGGAGAGGAAGTCGAGAAAAACCATGTAATCGATAAAAACCATAATCTAGGATAAGCGAGAAAACATGCAATGCCTTAGCAAAAATTCGTGAAAACTTGGACTGTTTTGAAAACCAAAATCATATGTATGCAAGTCGATCAAAAACCGCACCTAACATGCTTCTATTAGCGGGGAAGAACATCTTGTAAATTTGGCTAAGTGAAGCGATGTTATGTGCGTCTTTGTTTAAAGTGTGTCCTACCTACGAGCAAGCATGTAAAAAAATGAAATGATGAAAGAAGCTTGAAGAGTCGCGTGCCTGGTCCTAGGTTGACACTCAAGTGGGGACGATCCCCACACAACCACATATAATTCGTTCATTTACAAGCGCGAGTCTTCGATCGAAGACCATTGTAAAGATGATTATTACATGCATATGAAATGAAATAAAAAAACAAGACCATTTTTTTCGATCGAATACTCTCCAAAATTGCTCTGTGGCCCCTTGCAGCAGGGAAGTAAATGCTCCTCGCCTCCTTGAGCAATAAGGGTCCTGCCACAAAAGCAAAGGTTAGAGATCAATCAAAAAAATTTTCACGATGCAAGACAAATGAACAACTTGACCTACATAAATAAAACACTTAATAAAATAAATAAAAATCCAAACAAGACAAAAGATGAGTTGTGTTGCCGGCAACGGTGCCATTTGACGAACCACAAATTCAGCCCTTTAAAAGCGTGGATTTAACACTAATATCGTCATTGCAGTCGCGCTAAATTCGGTCTGTTAAAAACCATCTAATGTAATATGTCAATAAAATCAAATGGTCGTATTTATATTTTGCTTGGGCAAGCCCAAGGTCGAACTCTGGGACACGAGCCTCTCTCGTCGTATTTAGACCCTTATTAATTTTATTAAGTGTTGGATTAGAGAATAGTAGGTTGATGAATGCATGAGGACAGGACAATATGCATTGTGTAATCATGAAACATGCATTTTTTTATTTGATTTTTAATCATGCAAATAGATGCAATTAAATGCAATGCAAATATGCCCTAGATCAGATTAAAATGATGAGCAATTGAAAAGAATGAGTTAATTTCGGGTTTAATTCAAGTTACAAACTTGATGGATAAATTAAGCATGGCATAAGCATAAGCGATAATAGACACTTGGTTATTATAATAATACATCAAAATCACAGTGTCCAAAATAAGAAATGAATATGCCATTAAAAAGTGCATCAAGCAAGCTTTGAAATGAAACTGAAATCGACTGAAATAGAGATACGATGCTCAAGATATGCATAAAAGAAGACAAGGGCATAACTGTAAGAAAACATGAAAGATAAATAACAAACAGGTCCCTAGGAGGGACTAAAATGCAATTAAAATAAATTTCGAGACCTTGCCTGTAAATAACCCACACGCGCGGGGGGTATTTTTGCAATTATTAAAACCCGCAAGGGTATGAATAAAAAATACCCTAGGTGCATGTGGTTGGCACGTGATTCCAGGACCTAGTTGCAATTTGAAGAAGGTGGTGGGCCTCCCTGTAATTTTCCCTGGCCGCATGTGACAGGCACGTGCGCTTCAGGCTCGGGGAAGATTCAGGCTCAGCGGAGGCTTCGGACAGCTTCGGCTAGGCTTGGGATCAGGCTTTGGCTCGATGCAGGCTTGGAGGAGCTCGAAGCGCTGGGGAGTCTCGGTACAGGCTTGGAGTATCCAAGCCTATAGATCTAGAACAGAGGCTCGAATAGACCCTGGCGATGACACAGTGGACGTCCATGGACCGTTGGATCTTGAGAATCCAATGGTGGTTGTACCCTTCGCTGATGCACACGTGGCTAGTTCTGCACCGTTGGATGAACTCCGGGGAGGAGCATCCAACAGTGCATGTACGATCTGGATTCTCCTTCTCCACCACGGGGCTGGTGGCTCGAGTGGACCTCCGGCGACACCTCCTGAGCTCCACCTCCCTTGCTAGGCTACGCTGCTTCTCCTCGGAGCCTCCTGAGTGGTCGTCGATGAAGGTGGAGTTATGTATCCCCCTACAATGGAGTTGAAGTGGGTTTGCATCCCAATATTCAAGCTTCTTTCAATAAATCAGAGGCTCCGGCCATTGAAGAATTTTAGGACCTGCATTGTTAGTACCAAAAGGCAAAGCTTCGTGCGAAGGGTGGAAGTGAGGTGCGTGAGATGATCGGCCGTGAGGGGGATGAAGAAGGCGGTGGTCGGTCGATCTTCTCCGGCGAGCTCAAAGAAGTTGGGTCGGAGTGGTTCGAGGTGTGGAAGGCAAGAAGAGTGGTCGGAGATGAGCGTGTGAGTGAGGGTGATGTGGTGAAGCCGACGAAGTGGTCAATGGTAAGCGATGGTGTATGTAGCGAGCTAATTATTTAAGAGAAGGAAGAAGAATAAACAAGGGAGATCGAGGGAGCTTACCTGGGCTAATGGTGGATGAATCGCCTGTGCGCGAGATTCATGGAGAGGCCCTGGTCATCACTAGACCTTCGCGGCGACTGGAGGCAGCTTGGCGGAGGCGGAGCCACCGCAGACCTGGCCGTGAAGGCCAGGGGTCGATATCGGAGGCATCCGTCATCGTGGCTCCTCGATCAGCCCTCCCCCTGTCACGGGGAGGAAGAGAGGAGCTGGGCAGAGCCCCTCATAAAGGTGGACGGCCAGGAATGAAGGTGGTGAGGGGCTATTTGAAGGGCGAAGATGGCAGTTCCGGTGATGGTATGAGTTGGTGGCGTGGAGATTATGGAGCGATGGAGAGGACATCGTGGGGTAAAGGATGGCCCGCGAGGATGTTGGGTGATGGGGGTACGTCATGGGGCGGTTAGTGAGAGAGAAGATTGACAGAGATGGTGGAGAAAATGGGATGGGCGAGGTCGTTGTGCGAGAGGGAAATCGTGGGAGAGAGGGCAGTGCGAGGTAGACGATGAGGTCTCTGTCGTTGGATCTCGCGATCTAACGGCTGAGAATTAGACGCTAAGGGGCGACTGGGATTAGATCCAGGGCTACGCGATCGAAGGGTGAGGGTATCTCCACGTGGCACGATGAGGGCAAGGCACTGGCCAACGGTCCAGATGGTATTTGAAGGTGATCGGTTGGTTGATAACGAGAGAGGAAAGAACGGCGGAGATGGAGAAATTTGGAGATAATCGTGTGGTGCGTGAGACACCACGTGGCACAATGGGAGAGTGACGTTGCTGAAGGGCTGTGATGGATCCTAGGCTCTGATCGGGTGGCAGGTATCAAGGGCGGAATGAATGGTGGCGATTCAGGCTTCCAGACCTCCATCCGACGGTTGTTGGGCTAGGGCAAGTGGTGCGAGAAGAGCTGGGCTGCGTGGCGCAACCAGAAGGCGTCACGTGGCCCAATCAGATTATTGCGACGAAGAAAATTAATTATGAGGGGTAGATGGATGAATTTGGAAAAACTCAAAACATGAAAGTTGTAGGTCTCGATAAGATCTACAAGTTTTATGTTGACCAAAAATAGAGACGAGGTCAAATAAGGGCAGAAAATGTTTTTGATGGTATTTTTAAAGGTAAAAACACCACGAATTTTAGTTATGTCATTTTTTGTGTTTTTAAATTGTTTCAAAGACTGTGATAATTACAAGGATTTTCTGGTTTTATTGACACCTAGTCTAAGATAGGGGGTTAATTTCAGTGAATTAAAAGCATGAAACATGGTTTCATCAAGCACGGAGCCGAGTCTTCTGATATCTTTGACTCATCTGAGTTTGCTCACCTTGAGGACCCTCGCTAGGTGGAGCCATGACATGTGGTGTTCGATGTGTCTTTCTGACGTTTTGATTTTCCGACCACCGGATATCATGCTGCTACATTGAGAGTCTCCTATTTTTCACTGATTGTACATCTCTGAGACCATGATTGACTTGGAGGGGTTTGTACTATTCCTTCTCCCTCCCAGTCTTATAGTATCGTCTTCGCTCACTCATTCCTTCCTTATGAGCCGATATTCTGTTTTCGCTACCGGTCCCTGGGTTAGTTTTCAATCTTTTGTCCCCGGTAGCTAACACCCATTAGACTGTATATATGGGTGTCTTTTCACTTGCTAACTGCGTCGTCGTTCTCACAGGGAGACGTTGACAAGAGCACGATATTCACTTGTCGGATACCGTCCTGTACCTTACAAGTCTATATCCTTTTGTATATATGGGTTTGTCTTACATTCCTTCTTTCTCTCGTATGTTACATGTACCCCAGATCATGCACCAAATATTTATGCATGTACTTAGGACGCACCTTGTCCTAAGTATAGGGGGTACACGCCGCGTTGTTCTTTCTTCATTCTGTTTCATCACTCCTGTCATTGCTTATACTTAGGGATCTTTCACCATAAGTATAGGGGGAGTGATGTGTATATTCTCCACGATCTTGTCATATATTTGTATATATCTTTTCTTCTTATTTTCTTCTTTTCTTCTTTTCCTTTTCATTTTTCATTTTCTACAGAATAGGTGTCGGCCCTTTTGGTCAATCTTCTATACTTAGGATGTATTTTGTCCTAAGTATAGGGGTGCATCTCGGATTCTTTCATTCTTTGATCCCCTCCACTGTCTCCTCTCTTGTTGATTTGCTCAACTATACTTAGGGATATCTCACCCTAAGTATAGGGGGAGACAACCCGAGCTGTGATCTACTTATTCCCACCGTTGACCCTCCCTGCTTTATGTACAATCTGCTCTACTTAGGATTATTTGATCCTAAGTATAGGAGGGACGGTCACCTTCTTATTCATTTATCTCTCCATTCTTTCATTTCTTATTCAGTCATTGTAGTATAGGCTTTTCTGTAGTCAATACGAATTATGTCTTCTCTTTTTCTCTTCGATCTATGAGGACATAGCTCAGGCTAAGTATAGGGGGGTCGTATATACTCTGTATATACTTTAGCCATAACTCGTACTTTCGAATAATTATTAATAAATATGGCTCAATATATTATACATATACAATTCATTAATAACCAGTCCATAATTTATTCCTCAAATTCTTTTTATATATACTGATTAATAAATCAGGTTAAAAATATTTTTATAAAATGATTTGAAAAATGGTGTGAACCGTTTGGAAAACTTTTTGTTAAATATGTTTCAACCTTTGTAAAAATATTTTGATTGCAAAATTTCTTTGTGTGCAATAAAAGTTTTGAAAACCAATTTGTAAATGTTTTTGAAAATATTTGTAAAAAATATTTTGAATATATATATATATTGTTTGAAAAATCTTTGCAAAATGACTTTCAAATGTAAAGATTTGCAAAAATTATTTTATACTATAGTTTTCAAAATTATTTTCAGATAAATTTGAGGAATAAATACATCATTAAAATAAAAGGTGTATATAATTATAAATGAAAATAAAATTCTTTATTAATTATATATATACTTGTTAAAACTTATAAATTCTTTAACCTTTGTAAATAGAAAAAAGCATGCCCGTGTAAATAGATGTATATATTTTATACTTTTTTGTGCCAAATTCGTCTTATTTGCAAAATTTTTGTGTAAAAAATCTTTTTCATTTTCAAATTCTTTCTGAAAAATTGCACCATTCTTTGCATCATTGTACATAACATTTGCATAGCATTCATATTCTTTGATTGAGCTTGATGATTGAACTAATCCAATAAAGTCAAAGATTGGAGCTTAGTTGGACGTTACTGTACTTCAGGTCTATGAGGACTGAATTCTTTGAGGCTCAGAGTTGGGTTCAAGTCACCTCAACTGACTAACTAGAACTTTTCCAAACACACGCATGACTCTTGATGGCCGTGACCTAACTTGGACACTTGCACCTTTCACTTGGCTCAACTCAGTTGGAGTGGTGAGGGGAAGGGATTTTCCGGTCTGAGACGCACACGGGTGGAAGCATTCATCCTCGTCTAGGGAGGGAAGTGCACCCCAACCTAGTCCAGTTGCCATGAAGTCTAAAGACAGGAGAGTGTGGGTTGCAATAAAGCTTCAAAAGAGGGATAGTCTTCTGGCTCAAGAGGAAAAACTCCCTATGTAAATGTTGTTGTGAATAGTATGTTAAAAAAACTCCAAAAAAGTGGACAGGCCTGAAAATAAAAATAAAATGTCTGTCGGAGTATGTATATATGTTGTATAGAAAATAAGCAAGCTTGAGCATCAAAGTTATACCATGTGAGCCTGCAGCTGGATGACTTGACTACACTGGTCATGCATCCCAGGATAGGTAGCTACACTGGATACCGTCCATTCTTTTCTTCACCTCCTCCTCTTGAGTTAGATGCCACTTGAACTTAGAAGGGAATACCCTGCTCCTCGAGGACAGAGTGTTGGATTGGGGAATCATTGGGTTGTCATTCTGGAGAAGTTAGTTCCTTTGTCATTTCAGTTGAGGAGAGCCACTATCACTTACACCGTACAAGTCAGCTTCATAGTCATAAGGGTTTGTATATGATGTAGGCTAGTTCTGACCTAGCTATTGAGGTGGTTTGAATCGAGTTATGTGACTCTCGGAGGTTGTTGTGTTTTAAATTTGGCTCCCAACCAAGTTCCACACACATTCTCACATCAAGGTCTAACCTGAGCTCCAAACTTTGATTTTGTGGTGACAAGTTTAATTATTAAAATCAATTACATTTATTCTTTCTTTTTTTCTTCTTTATTCTTTTCATACTTATTGAATAAGTGTTTGCTAGGGACTAGTAAAGGCAAGTATAAGGGGGTGATGAATCTCCATTTCATCACCTTTATTCTATCATTTTGGCCTTAGAAACCTAGCTAATGCATGTAAATAGCATTATTTTGTGCATAATAGCATTCTCTATTTATTGTATTTATTGTGTATAAAATAAGATTTTTAATGCCAAAATTATAGAATAAAGAGAAGAAAAGAAAAAGGAATGAAATATTGAAAATATTTTATGACCCTAAACCCCGAGACCAAGTCAAGAATTGAGTTGGTCGACAAGGAATAAAGTAGGGGGAGATAAGGGCCAAAATACAATAAAAACCAAATTTTTTTATTCATTATTTAAGCAGTTTTGACACCTATTTTATTCTTTATTATTTGTTCATCAAATGAAGAAACTTTGAACATAAAAGTTGTAGATAATAAAGTAAATAAAAATACAAAATTGAGTTTATACAAAAATAACATACAATATTCATTTTATGCACAAAATAGAAATCCATAAACCCAACTTCACAGACCCGTATCTTTCAAATAAAAACTCAAAACATATAAAAATCACCTCTAATTGTATATAACTTTTCACATGTTATTTAATGGTGGTGGTTTCATATTTTTTGGAGTTACTATGTGAAAGTTAGGTTTTTGACCCCCATTGTATATTATACCGATTAAAATATTCAATTTATTCATTAATTATTATTTTTACAAAGTCATATTTTTATAATTTTGTAAATATTATTCATAACACATGTGCATATTAAAACCAAAATAAAATCAAAAGGAAAATGTAAAATAAATAAGTCTATGAGAAATATAGATAAAATACCTATGTTTATACTTGTATATAAATAAAAGGGAAATATATTATGTAATTCTTTATTCTTTTATATAGTAAATATTATTCATATTCTATTAAAAATATAAAACGAAAATAACACTCAATAAAATACATTAAAATAAAAAGATGTATATAATACATAGGTAAACTAACTATAAATATACCTATCAATATACATACATATATATTTATTTAAGTATATAAATAACATCATAAAAATAAAATAAAAAATATTTATACTCAAAAAAATAAGTTATAAATATATAAAATAAAAGAATAAAATATACAAAATAAAATATACAAAATAAAAATAAAAATGTACAAAATATAGGCAAATATACCTATAAATACACTATTAAAAATTAACTACTAATAAATAAACTTAAAAAATAAATAAAAATCATAATAGAATACTGTATTAAATAAGAAAAAAAATTATTTTATACATAAAATTAATAAAATCATTTACTATTTATAAATATTTATGTTCGAATAAATTTCCCTATTTTGTTGTTTAGCGGCATGACATGGACCAATGGCAGAGCTCGGACCATTGACCTCTAGTCAGCTGTCCCATCCAAGCCTCTACGCGTCAGATCTGTATTTTCCCCAGTTTTCTTGCCTTTTTCCCACATGATCCATCCATCATTTGTCCCCGATCGCTTCATGAAAAATCACCGTTATTCATCATAGATCCACGACATATCATTTAACCCCCTGAATATACGCTTGATTTTTTAATATTGGCCGGTCAATAAGGGTGCATATACATGTTCATAAATAAGCAACCTCCGTCCTCCTCTCAATTTTGGTCAATCTTCCAAGCCATTCTACCCCCACCTTCGGCCTAACGAGCTTCTTTGTGATAGGGAGGAGCCCCTAGAGGGTCCGAGCGGGTGAAAGGAGGAGGAGGTTGCGCCCAAGGCCACCATCGCCGACGACCCTGCTCTCTGAGCTTGCTTGGGTACAAGAGCTACGCATTTATCCATTTTTAGGTAGATTTGTATTCATGTATTTTAGTCTTGCCATCAGTTTAGCGATTAGATCGTAGTTGTAGAGTTCATTAGCAAATTTGTAGTTCGCCGGAGCTTCGCTCCGGCGAACTCTTTCCACCTTACCTCGCATGTTGTTCTACCTCACTGATCATCACATCTTCTTCCCCTTCCATTTCCTCGCCTTCCGCCGCATCTGACCACCCTCGATGCTCCCTGGATCGAGGCATCGAGGTCCATCCTCCGCTGTTCGTCGGATCTCTCCGCTGATGCTCCCACCTCGCCCATTCCACGCTTAATCGGGTCAAGGCAGTTTGACCTCGACCCGTGTTTTCTTCTATGTAGGTAAAAAGCCCGATCGAGCCCTCTGGGGCTCAAATCATCTCAACGTGAAGCTCCCCAGGCCACCTTTCTTCTCCGACCACCCAGGGGTTCATCAATGGCCTGTAGACCCTTTTGTGGTACCTGGAAGCTTTGTCGGACCTGCAAGAACACATTGAGCCATATCGGAGCTTCAAAGGGCACCGGAGACGCAAAGGAGAAGAGATCGAAACTCGCCCCAGACGAGTTCGTCCCTGTTCTTCCTTGTTGCTTCTCCGCTGTCAGATCAGGTGCATATGCCAGTTTCGATCTCAGCCATTGGATGCGCCGCAGCTTCGACCATCCAATCGCCATCAACGATCTAATCGCAATCATCCAAGCACGAAGCGATGCCAGCCATTGGATGAGTGACGTGTGTCAAGTGGATCTTTCATCATCGTCTGCGTGCCTCTTTAAGGGTAAATTGCATATCTCATTCCGCCTTTTTGTATTTTACGATTTAGTCCTATAAATAAAAGTTAACATTTATAAAAAAAATTGGACATTTTGCATTTGACCCCCTGTATTTATTTAAATTGCATTTTGGTCCACTCAATGTCACATCTTGTGCCCTCCTACGCGAGGTGGTGAAATTGCAGGGATGCCCATGTAAATTTTTGTATTTATATTTAGTCTAATAAATAGTGGATAAGTTTTATATTTTTGTATAAACTACTGGAAGGCCCTTGGACTTTATTGAAATTGCATTTAGGTCCTTCCCAGTTTGCGTCACGTGTAGTCCCACATGATGGGTAAATTGCTTGTTTAGCCCTGGTAGTTTTGTATTTATTAAATAGTTCAAAAAAAAGAAAGTAATGTTATATACTTTTGGATAAATTACACCTGTGCCCCTGAAGTTTGTTTTATTTGCAAAAATGCCCTTGCTAGGACATGTATTTTGTATGTTTTATCTATTTATTAAAAATAGCTAATGTACTCCTAAAATTCACAAAAATAGGATTAGATGCTTCATGCATTGTATTCTCACGCCACGTGTCCACTTTGATTTTTTTTGCATTTAGTCTATTTATTAAAATAAAAAGGAGTTCATTTATTCCCTGTTTAGTTTAGAAAATACCAAAAAAATATAAAAACATCTTTAAAAATTCCAATAAATATACTATATTTTATCCTATTTTATTTACAGACAAAAATAATTAAAAATGGAAAAACAAAAACCCTAAAAATCTAAAAACCCCAAAAATCTTTTATAAAAATCTAGAAAATTCTTAAAAAATTCAAAAATACAATTTTCTATTTTATAATTCTATTTATACCAATGTTTATATATTAAAATTAATTTGGTTAATTTTGGGTTATTTTTATTATTTTTAATATCCAAATTATTTCCGGGTGTTTTATTTATCCCTTATTTGGGCTATTTTTTACTTTAAAAATACATAAAAATTAGTAATAATTCTTGGAAAATTACAAAAATATTAGAAAAATAATAAAAACCCAAAACAATTTATTTTTTGAATCTTATCTATATTTAATAGTATTTATAAATATACTACTATATATTGTATATATTAAGCCTTATAAATGATATATAGTTTAGATAAAAGAAAAAAAATAAAAAGATATAAAAAGAAAATATAAAAATCAGAAAATTAAAAATCAAAGGGATTTTTACCCGATAGACCCTATAAACTTTGCCAATTGCCTCCACGACCTTTGAAACAACATAATTCTCCCCTCGACCTCGTAAACTTGCCAACTCTTACCCTATGAACCTTGTGGTTACTCTGTTTGAAGCTCACGAGGGTTCTTGAGGTAATTTATAGGGTCGATAGGGTAATTAAAATATATTAAAATATAAAAAATATATTTTCTTGGGGTAATTTATATGGTCGATAGGGTTCTTGGGGTAATTTATACATATTTTATATAAAAATATAAAAAAATATAAAAAAATATAAAAATTAGAAACCCACAAAAACAATAGCATGGACAAGAGACAAAGGACATAATTTTTGTGCATTTTTCTGCCCTCCTTCAATTGTTTTCTCCCTGTGTTCGACCTCTACATGTACTTACACCTATACATTTTTATTGTAGATTTATAATAAATTTTAACTCCACATTTTTAATATTTCATTGCTTTATTCATATTGCGGGTTATTTGTTGATTAAACCCAAGGTTTTTGTCGGTCGCCTCGACGGTTGTGCTCCCGCCTCATGTGGAAGACATGGTCGATGATTATTTCGTGTTTATCACATGGCCAGTAGCCGTAGCTACAAGTCTCATCATGAGAGTTCTCTAACCACGAATATGTCATGTCCACTAGAAGTAACAACGAAACTTGTCGTGGCTACAACTCTTGCGTGAATATCCTCCTTACATATTTGAAGACTTTCGCCATAGAATTGTAGCTACGAGAAACTAGTGGCCATGCAATTATCGTGGCCACAAGTTTCCGTAGCCACATTCTGCGACCACAACTTATTTTTCTTGTAGTATTTTAACAGAGCTGATCCATTTAGTTTTCTATGGCCATGACATTTTTTTAAACTATAAAAATAGCAAATCTGTCAACACTCATGCTATAAGTTTCTATGTGTTGAGAATCCAACTTGCTATTAGCATATTTGTTTTCTAGATCTGCTAAAGAGTGCTTGCCGTGTTTCAGATTTATCCACTTATATAGGATTCATGTTCTTTACATAGAAGTGCTTAGTTTCAGAATAGTTCAAAAAGGACCACGTAAATTTCTCATCTCTCTGTGGTTGCTTGATTATTGTACTACGATTATTATTCTTGGTTCTCATGTGGGGAACGTTCTGTCGCTAGTCATCCTTTGCAGGACAGGTTAAGGGAATCCCTCGATTTCCCAACAAGTGGTATCGGATCTCGCGTTGTTGAGATGTGGAATAATGACGAAGGCATGATGATCAAGCTGACAAGCATGAACTGGAAAATATGGAAGGCAATATGGAGGACATCTTGTATTGCAAGGATCTCCATGATCCAGTGGAAGGAGAAATAGCCAAGCTCGAGGTCATGTTCGTAGGTGACTGGACAAAGATGAATAGGAAAGCAGTTAGCACCATCCGGAAATGGTTGGACTTATCAGTATTCCGCCATGTCACAGACGAGACAGATGCAAAGAAACTATTGGAGAAACTAGTGGAGCTCTGTGAGCAAAAGACAACCACCAACAACAGGCTTTCTTGATTCAGAAGTTGGTGAATCCAAAGTATAAGGATGGGATGAAAGTTTATGAGCATTTGAATGAGTTTCAAAATCTCGTCAATCAACTAAGGACTTGAACATGACACTAGATGATGATTTTAGGCGCTTCTTCTATTGGGTTCCCTGCCAGACAATTGGATACCCTGGTGATTACCGTGAGCAACTCCGCTACATATGGCAAGCTGACCATCCCTATAGTCAAGAGCAGTCTCCTGAATGAAGAAATCAGACGACGATCATCTGGAGAGTCCTCTTCATCACATGTGTACGTAGTTGAAAGAATAGGCAGGCCAAGCAGTAGGGGAAAATCATGAGAGAGATCCAAGGAGAATTCCAAGGATAGAGGAAAGTGCCATCATTGCAACAAGCCTAGTCACTGGAAGAGAGACTGTAGAGTCTTGAAAAGAGAGCAAGTAGAAGCCGAAAAGTATCAGAAGAAAGATGAAGATGAGAACACTGCTGCAGCAGTAGCCGATGACGATGATGATATGTTGGTTCTCATTGTTCAGGAGCAGTATCTACATGCAGAGGATGACTCTGAGTGGGTCGTCGATACGGCCCCCTCCTGCCACGTGACTCCACAGAGGGAGTTCTTCACTTCCTATACAAAGGGAGATTTTGGGATAGTCAAGATGGGGAACAATAGTGACTCCAAGATCATTGGCACGGGCACCATCTCAGTTCAGACTGATATTAGATGTGCAATGACTCTGCATGATATCAAGCACGTTCTTGACTTGCGGCTTAGCCTCATATCCAGATCTCAACTAGATAGGGAGGGTTACCATCTGAATTTTGGCAACATCAGATGCAAGATCAGCAAGGGCTCTCTTATCATGGCCAGAGGCAGGTTGTGTTGCACGCTCTTCAAGACTCAGGTGAAAGTCATGGATGGCAGCCCACATGCTAGTGAGGCTGACACATCAGATCTCTGGCATCGTCAGCTCGGACACATGAGACAAAAGGGCTTACAACTTTTAAGCAGGAAGGAGGTGATACCATATCACACAGACATAGCATTGCCACCTTGTGATTCATGTGAGATTGGAAAGAACAAGAGTGCACCTTTCAAGACCAGATCAAAGCTGAAGGAAGACCTTCTGTAGTTGATTCACTCTGATGTGTTTGGTCCCTTGAACATAGTGTCTTGGGTGGAAACAAGTATTTTTGACCTTCATTGATGATGCATCAAGAAAGGTGTGGGTTTATATGCTGAGGAGGAAGGATCAAGTCTTTGATTGCTTCAGGAAATTTCATGCCATGGTAGAGCGCGAGATAGGTAAAGTGTTGAAGTGTCTGCGCACGGACAATGGAGTGGAGTACACCTCTCACAGCTTCCAGAGCCATTGTGCAGAGCACGAGATCAGGCATGAAAGGACAGAGCCCGGCACACCCCAGCATAATGGTGTCGCTGAACGGATGAATAGGACCATTGTGGAAAGAGTTCGTTGCATGATGAAGACAAAGAAGCTACCCAAGACCTTTTGGGCTGAGGCGGTTCGGACTACCTGCCACTTGATTAATCGATATCCATCTGTTCCCTTGAATTTTCAGGTCCCTGAAGGCATTTGTCTGGGAAAGATCCCCCATATGCTCACATGAGGGTGTTCGGATGCAAAGCTTATGCATTTATGCTGAAGGAACAGAGGAAGAATCTTGATGACAAGGCAATGCCCTGTATTTTTGTTGGCTATGGAGATCAGGAGTTTGGATATCGACTTAGGGATCCAAGGAAGAAAACTGTCGCTAGGAATAGAAATGTAATTTTCTACAGACTTTGGCTAAGGACGACAGTGGTGATGTTGACTCGGATGGGATTGTTATGGATGATGACAGTGATGAGGACTCGGACTCTTCTCCAGTACCAGGTATAAATAGAGAAGATGCACATCCATAACAACATGAGCTAGATGTAGACCCTGCTATTGCAGGTCCAGGGCATCCTGGGCAGGGGGATCAACCTCATCAAGAAGCAGATGCAGTAGAGCCTCAGGTTAGGAGATATGGGAGGGCACATCAACCGTCATCCTGCTATCCTACTTCCCAGTACATGATGCAACCTGATCATGATGAGCCATGCACTTTTGAGGAGGAACAAGAGCATAAGGAGAGAGATCATTGGCAGAATGCAATGAATGAAGAGATGCAGTCTCTGAAGAAAAATCATACCTATGATCTTGTTGAGATTCCTGCAGGAAAGAGAGTGCTGAAGAACAAGAGGGTCTACAAGCTGAAGAGAGATTATGGTAGCAAGCAATTGAAATACAAGGTCGGATTGGCTGTGAAGGGGTTCAATCAGAAAGAGGTGTGGACTACGATGAAATCTTCTCACCGGTTGTGAAGATGAGTTCTGTGAAAGTGGTGCTAGGCCTTGTTACAAGCCTAGACCTTGAGCTAGAGCAGATGGACGTGAAGACATCTTTTCTTCATTGTGACCAGAAGGAAGAGATCTACATGGAGCAGCCATGGGGATAACAGGAGAAAGGGAAAGAGAACATGGTTTGCAGACTGATAAAGAGTCTCTATGGCTTGAAGCAAGCCCCTAGATAGTGGTACTTGAAGTTTGATGCCTTCATGATGAAGCAGAACTTCAAGAGGACTACAACAGATCCATGTATGTACATTTGATGTCTTCCCAATGGAAGGTTCATTATCCTATTGATCTATGTGGATGACATGTTGATAGTTGGTCATGATCCCGGATTGATTGCAAAAGGGGAAATCTCCAGGGAATTAGAGTTGAAGGATTTGGGCAAGGTAAGAAACATTCTTGGGATGTAGATCACTCGCGACAAGAAGAAGCGAGTTGTGGTTATCACAAGAGAAGTATGTTGAATGCATTCTGGAGCGGTTCAACATGAAGAATGCGAAGCCTGTCAGCACATCCCTTGCCGCTCATTTCAAGTTGACGAAAGAGACATGTCCGTCTACTTCTGAGGAGAAAACTGAGATGACCAAGATCCTTACCAGTCCATAGTTGGCAGCCTTATGTACGCCATGGTTTGCACTAGACCCGACATTTCTCATGTTGTGGGCATAATGAGCAGATTCAAGTCGAATCATGGGAATTATCACTGGGAAGCAGTGAAGTGGATTCTGAGATACTTGAGAGGGACCTCAAGTATGTGTCTGATGTTTGGGAGGTCAGATCCCAAACTTTGTGAATACATAGATGCTTACATGGCAGGAGATGTTGATCAGAGGAAATCAAGTTCCAGGTACATTTTCACTTCTCAGGGGGGCGATTTCGTGGCAATCCAAGTTGCAAAAATGCGTTGCACTCTCAAAAATTGAAGCCGAGTACATTGCAGCAGTAGAAGCAGGAAAAGAAGTGTTGTGGTTACAACAATTTTTTGGTGAACTTGGATGCGAAGACAGTGAGTCAATTGTCTTCTGTGATAGTTGGAGCACCATTGATCTAAGCAAGAGCATGATGCACCATGCTCACACAAAGCATATAGATGTGTGATATCATTGGCTGATAGATACTATTGATAAGAAGCATCTCATTTTGAAGAAGGCCCACACAGATGAAAATCCATCAGATATGCTGACGAAAGCTGTGACTCATGACAAGCTGCAGCTCTGTAAAGAGTTGAGAGGTGTCACCTCTCAGTGATCATCTTCTTGGAGGCACTTCCTCATTGGGAAAGGAAGGGGAGTTTGTTGGTTATTATTCATTCCCAAAAATAAAGAAAAAAAGGGGATGGAGGTTGTTGAACAATTATCCCCTTGGGGTCTTATTTGCAATAGGAGTAGGACTTGTGTTTCCTATTCAAAATAGGACTAGGAGGAGAAATAGTAGGCAAGAGTAGTATAAATAAGACCCCAAGCATGGCATTGGGGATCATCCCAACTCAAGCATCTTTCCCTCTCTTCTCTCTTAGTTCTCTCTCCCTAAGCAAGGAGAGAAGTAGCCCACGTAAGGCATGAGGAGTATGTCCGTACAAGACGCGAAGAGCAGCCCGCAGAGACATGAAGAGCAGCCCGCAGAGGCGTGAGGTGCATCCGCGTGAGGAAGAATCACACACGAGGAGGGACAAGTCGTGATGAGGAGAAGCAACGGTATGGTGTCCTCCAAGTACAAGGTGACTGTTATCTGATTTTATTCTTGTAACTGAGCCTCGGTTTTGTTGGGAAATAAAACTAAGAAGATATTATGCCCTCTTATTTTTTCGACCCAGTGGATTTTATTGCGGGTCGTCATGCCCCGTGGGTTTTTCCCCTCTCTCACATCGAGAAGGATTTTCCCACGTAATTTTCTCATCTCTCTATGGTTGCTTGATTATTGTGCTACGATTATTATTCTTGGTTCCTGTGTGGAGAATGTTCTGCTGCTAGTCATCCTTTGCAGGACAGGTTAAGGGAATCCCTTGATTTCCCAACATTATTTACATAGAAGAGTTTAGTTTCAGAAGAGTTAAAAAAGGAATTAGATCGATTGAAGATGTCTCTAATAATTAATGACTGAAGGATTTCTTTAAATAGACGTCAATATATTTAAGAAAAAATAAAACAGTTCACTAGCACGTTTTTTTGAATTGCATGACAAAGAAAGTTTCTGGTATCGTCACCCTTTCTCCCACTAGCCCAATGTCAAGCCTCAAGATTTCCTATTCAAGTTAGAATTCTGATCAACTCGTCAATCTCTGAAAATAAGCCCATCTTGATACCCGATGTTATCGTTTTTTAACTACTTGACATTGCGGTGGCGGTGAGGGGATGGAGGAGAGGCGGAGTTGGTGGCGATGCCGACAACAATTTATGTGGAAGCGGAGGTTGCGAGGGTGGAGAGGCAGTGGCTAAGGTTTCGACGATCAGGGAAGCTGGATAGGGATGTTGGTTTTTGATAAGAGGCTTGGAACGAGAAACAAAGAGTAGTGTGGAGACATGTTCCAGGGTATTGATGGTTCGCCCCATTTATATCAGTTGTCCAATGGGTTGGGATCCCAAATTTGATGGGCAAAAATACAGTGGTTACCCGACCCCCAACTGTATATTGGATATTAAAAGTTTTAGGGTTAGTTTATATGGATCTGGTCGGCCATCCGTCCACCCGAAAATCATGCACACCCTTATTAATATACATATTTTAAGGCAATGTGTGGATTATTTTAAATCTGTTCGAGGAAAGCACCACCTCTTAGGTTTTCTTTTATAATGTATGCTGGCTTCTATATATTGAGACTTCTCCCCCACTGCATCGGTGAATTTTTTCTACGTAAATCCATGTCTTCCTTTTGTTATTGATTTGGCATTTTATGTACGTGGATCGTTCATCAACAAAGCATAATCTCGAATCTTTCATGTATTAGTCATTAGATGTGTTGAGATGCCTTCCTAATACATTTATTCAAGATCATATATTTATTGCAACAAACTTAGTATATGATAATGAATAATTTCAATACTCGTCGTTATATATTTTTGCTGCAAAATTATTCTATATTTTTTTGAGTTCGCAATGAATGTCGCATTCCTTAGCAATGGTTCGTAAATAATAATTATCCATTGATATGTAAAATTTATATAAATCTATGTAAATTTAGCCATTATTAAAAGAAAAAACTATTGAAAAAGTAAATGAATAATTAGTGTTACAAGATTCATTATTAGCAATATAGCAATAAATGCAACATCCATTGCAAACTTCAAGCATCAAAATTACGAAATAAATCTCTTGTGGCAATGGCATGTTTAGCTTTTAGCAATGGAATTCGATTTACAAGCTAGCTAAACCTTGTGACAATGAAATTTGTTGTTTAAATTAAGTTGAATAGATGAATTAGCTTATAATATGGGGTATAAGTACTTTTATTTAAGATAAAATTATTATCCAATAAAAATAAAGTCATAATAGAATAAGATATGAAAATATGCAAATATTTCAAAAATTGTTGTCATAACGATATGCAGATCGAATTATGTAATTGTAACTAGGGGTGCCTCTTGTTGGACTTGTAAGCCATTGGTGACCCATTAATGCAATAAAAGTTAAAGTTTTATCAGGTCCATCTGAAATAAATGATTGTGAATGCACTTAATGTATAAGGTCTCATTGTACAATTTGGGTTGTGTACCATGGCCATATTGAATATCTTACAGTTTGGAGGACACAACTGGCATTAACATGTGATATTCAATGATGTTCTCCAATCTGAGAAGGAGATGACAATCTTTCTCTAAAAACCGATTTTCTACTAACTTCTTGATGTTGGTTCTCTACATAGTACTAGAGATTAAGAAGTTTTGGAATTATCAAGTCAAAGAGTTGACTTCACAAGGTCGACATAAATTAAGACAAGAATCATAACTGTTATGATCAGACACACATCCTTCGACCAGAGACAGATATGCATCTATATACCTGAGTGTGTACATTTGATAGACCAAAAGATTGGTGATCTAGCCAATATCCATATACCGGCAAGTTGGTGTGCATATAAAGAAATATGAGAAGTATGATCTCTCAAAGGAATCATACAGATTCATAGTTGATGAACCAGGAGACAAATCTCACTCATGAGATAATTTAGGGCCATAATGAATTCCATGCATGACCATCTTGTTTATGAAATAAGACACGAATTCAAGATATTAAAATATACTTTTGGAAAGTATATGGTTAATATTATTGCTCAATTATCAAATGAGAAATCTATTAGATTATTCCGAAGAAGATCATCAAACTAGGGTTTGAACTTTGAATATATCAAAGTCTTCCAGTATGAATGATGAATGGGTATTGGGAATACTCATGGTTAAATCTATCGTAGTAGATCATCTACCATGACACTTTCATTCTGTGGGATGATGAAACGTGATGGATTTTAGCAGCTCCATTTCTTAGCTCGATGATTTGAGAGTTAATTGGATTAAGTCTCAACTCATTTGAAACCAATGTCCAATTCCAATGTTCAAATGTTGGAAAGTGAAATGGTGATGGAAATATAAATAAACACACTCCTGGATCTCATTTCTAAACTCCAAATGGTTTGGTCTTTGATTATAAATGGTTCAAGGAAGTTGGATTTAGCTCATTGATACTTTCTCCCACTCACTGAGAGTTTGATGTGTTTCGTTGAGCTCATATAGAGTGTGAATTATTTCAGTTCGAGCTCAACATTCGTAAGTGACGCATTTTGCTAAAAATGGTATAAACCCTGAAATTGGATAGTTATCAAACTTTCAAGTCACTATATGTGTATAGTATGATCTCCCCGACATTATCTCTAAATATCCAAGATTTCTCCTTACAAGTCGTAAATGGATTAGGACTCGTACTTAATGATATCAATAGTATGACAATAATTATTATTATTATGGATATGTGTATATCTAGGATTTTGTTGATATGATCCACATCATATATATGCATTTCATTAATAATAATATTAATTTATAGTAATTTGTATATATTAATTTATATGAATATGATTCATTTAAATTTATTTTAAGGCACATTTGTGAATATGATTCACAATATTTTTTGAATGTAAATTGGATGTACAAGCTATGAGGGTATTTCTTATAAAATTACCCAATTATGATAATTAGGTTATCATGATAATTAAGCAAACCATCGAGATTCCTACTCTCAATTGATTATTGATTGTTGCATTATTTATTAGTAATTAAGCAACAATATCCATCCATATATGGAAAGAGGGGGCATGTGGTGTGACACATGATGCCACCATTGAGAGTCATACTCTCAATTGGTTGATTGATTTATTGCATTATTTAATGTTAATTAAGCAACAACCTCCATCCATATATGGAAAGAGGGGGCAGGGGCGCATGTTGTGACACATGAGCCCACATTGTAGAGTCCATGAATTAGACTCTAAATTGATTTGTTTGTTAATTTTTTAATTAATTTGATTGGTGATTAAAAGTAGATAACTCTAGTCATATTTCTTGGTGAACAAAGGGCTAAATCTTATCTCTTGATTTATCATCCAAAGGAAATTATCATAGACATTCCCCTAAGAGTAGGACTCTAAGGGCACGTCTATAATGAGTATAAAAGAGAGGGCATGATCCTCTCTTTTTACAACATATGATATAGATGAATGGCTTTGCCTTTTGAGAGCTCAAGTAGCCTTGATCATTGAGAGGGAATTCTCGAGAGTTTGAGACTCTCAAATACACGTTCAATGTTCTCCCTCTACAACCCTATACGTCCACCATTAAGCTTGCATCTTCTCTTCATATGTATGGCCCTATGAGAGAGAAGATCGTCTTCTTTGTCACACTTTGCGTACGTACAAGAGGACTCGATTTCATTAGACCAAATCAAAAACTTAAGATTTTCTTGATATTATCCTCAGGTGGAAATTTTCAAGAAGAAGTAGATATCAAAGTTCGTGGAAGCAACACGACTCATCATCTCTAGACGAACTTCATTCAGAGGGTCTCTTGTTTTATAGACTCACGCTTCAAGATGTAACCATGATATCTTCCTAACATTCATTAGAATATTTGAAGCAGTGTTTGTAAAATGTTTCCTTTAGAATATTGTTTCTCTTTGCATAAAATCTTTGTTATGCTAAAACTAGAGTTCATACGATGAACTCTTTGTATATGCAAACGGTTTGTTATCTTTTCCACATTTTCGTGATGTGAAGTTCATAAAAATTTTATTTAATTCCTTAAATTGATATCAGAGCCATGGTTTAATGGACGTGGATTGCATCCAAATATGATGAACAATCAGCTAGATTATCCCAATCATTGGGTACACCGTCTTACGACAGGTTTAACGATTCAAATGATTTGGTGACTTTCAAAGTTGTTGATATTCTTCCCTATTTTGAACTTATTTTTCAGAATATATATATATGAGATATAAAAGGTCTGGACTCATGCCTAAAATACACATCAATAGTTGGTGATGTTCGTCAGAAGATTCATATGTTAAGAATGATCACAGACTCCGATTTCAATGAAAGATAGTAGCACTAAAATATTTTAACAATTATGTTTGAGTCATATAATATGATAAAATAATAATTAATAAGTCATAAATCAAGTTCCCCTTCAGTACAAAAATATATCGCAAGATTCCGGTCATACGACCTCGAGAAATTGTATATCTCCATATATGGAGTTGGAAAAGGACTCGATTGCTTTAATTGACTTGTTTCTCATATTTTGGGACTCAAAATAGATGGAAATCTATTTTATATATTGACATCAGAAGTTGGACCTAATATTTTATAAATATTTAGGATTGCAACAAAATTTAAGTCCAAGTTTTATGATGCTTTCTAATTTGTAGTGCGATGGTCGCAACTTACAAATTTGAATCTGAAATCATTGTTTATTTATTTTGGAGATATGTAATAATTTAGAAAGTTTTTTATTTCATATTTCCTCTGATTATTTCCCTTGGATGCTTGAAATGCAATTAGAAATTGTGAAGTCGATTGGATCGGTTCACAAATTGCCTAGATTGTTACACTATACATTATGGAAATTAAAAAGTTTTGATTCCTAAATCTCTAAGTGTTCTTATATAGTATTGTACATGGTTGAAATATCAATAAAATCCCTTAGCACAATATGTACCAATTGTGTTGTCTTGAATTTGGAACGGTGAAGATGCCTAGGCCTGGATATGCTAATGGGTTACTTAATTGGCACTGTGTACAGCATTTGCAGTGGAACCGCTCCCTGTTAGAATAAGTCTGCATGACCTGACTGGATCCATTTCAATGAAGGGTAGCATGAGAAGTCATGATTTAACTTAACAACTAAAATTGGAATAATAAATTGTACCGAGGGTGCATACTATGTGATAACATAAAGTTCATAAAGATTGAATTACATGGACTGATTGATTATCATTGTTTTAATTGGATTAAATTTAAGATAATCATCAAGTATACTAGCTTAATTCCTATAATATTAATCATGAGAATATGATTCGAAGTGATTAATCATCAATTTAAATAGAATATGGTCATATGATAACATCCACGATCTCTTATCATTGTGAAGAACTTTGTCACCATGGGTTGTATTTTTGGAGACGCTCATGTGTAGTCATGACTTTGGAATACAAATTAACATGGATCAGATTGTTCATTTCTTGAAAGAGATAGGATGCGTAGTGACCCCAATGTTGTTCCCCATATTATTGAGGTGAGATTGGATTGTCCATAGCGCAAGTTATATTTCACTTATTGACGGTTGGTTTAATTGATAACATGTTAACTCCATATATGTGGGGGGTATGGGTGTTGAAGACCGAACTGAGAATACAAGTTGGACTTGTAAGGAAGATAGACTTCATTCTTCTTCATCGTAGTTGTATTTTCTCATATTATTCGAGTGCAACGAAAAATAGAAAGGAAACTCAGATCTCGTAGTGAGGCTATTGGTTAACCTGCCTCATGCATTGGAAATTTATAAGGGAAAGACTTTCAAAGTACAAAAAATACAAGAACATCTTGATTTAAAAATAATAAAATATTTAATCTCCTTAATCAGGCTTAATTAAAGTGTATTCTTTAATTTCAAATGAAATCTCTCAACTCATTCAACAATTTGCTTAAGGTCAATTAGTTGACTGGTTCAAATTATTCAGATTGGATCCATAATTTAGAACTCCTACTTGAGACAAAGTCTACAGCATATGTGCTCTCATCTATGAAGTATAAGAACCCTCAGATAAAGGATGCTCATGAGTTCAAAAAGAAGTGAATAATTCGATCGCTCGTTGCTACATTCTTGAATCATTGTCCAATGTGCTTCAGAAGCAATTTATAGACATCGAATGCGCTCATGACATCCTCGTGACTTTGAAGGAGATGTATGGAGATGTGAACCACGCTCTTTCTACATTAAGTTCCATTTAGGAAATTATGGAGAAAGAATGAGGGGGTTGCTCTCCCCAAATTAATGAAGTGAGTCAATTACGTTTAATTTTAAGAGTCAAGTTCAATTAGCAATCCCAATTTTTAATTTTTCATTTTTATTATTTTTTGGGTATTTTCAATGAAACATCTAACGGGATTTCCAATTTCATTTATTCCTATTTCCAAAAAACAAAGGGGGAAAATGGAAAAGCCAATGCATGAGAAAATATGGATGCAAATGCTAGAGTAGAGGTGTGTACCTAACTCCAGCGCTCTACATGCAATATGATCTGTGCAGAAAAAATTAAACTAATCTAAAGGAATGCAATACGAGAACCGTCTTAAACAGAAACTTCTATTATTGTGAAGCACAGATTTATTTGTCTAAGTTCAAGCGAGTTCTATAGGAACGGATATTCTATTAGGGGCTTTGGACCTAATGCTACCTGTCACAATCAAATAGAAACCTAAATCTAGGGGTTCAAGAACAAAAAAACCGTGTGAAACCAAAAAATAAAAAATAAAAGGGAGAAAACAAAACACAGAAAAAAGCGGTGAGGTCCCCCAAGTACATCGACACTTGGCGAAACAGACCCCGAGTATAAGTATCCAAGTGTCTGAATGTACAAATGTTCAGAATTATCCTAAATTATTATAATTAGTCGCAAAAATTCTCTAAATAAAATGACAGTCTTATGCTCCTATGCTCATCTTCTTGTTCTCGTCCCTCCAAAGAGTCTGAGTCGTATCCACGGCGGTTCCTCCTAGAAAAAGTGAAACAAGAGATGGTCAAAAGGTAGTTATAATAAATAAAGATTAAAAAAATGAAACTGAAAAATGACTACAAAGCCGTGCTTCCTCGGCAACAGCGTCATTCTGAAGAGCCGACGATCAACTAGGGTTAAGTATCAAAATATATCAATGGTCGTTCTCAACCAATCAAATTCGATCAACGAGAAAAATGTATTAAACCACGTAAGCGAAAAATCAATCAATGAAACGTAAGCGGTCTTCGCTATTCTATTTACCTGGTATAGAGATCAAGGTCAAACACAAGGAGCACGATTAAAGAATTTAGTAGTCAAATTTCGAAAATAAAGGATTTTTTTAGTGGTTTTCGATTTTTAGTTTTTTTATTTTGAATAAACACACAAGTCACAATATGCACACACTCTTTTTGTATTTTTCAATTAATAAAAAATGCTAAAAAATCCAGTGAAAATGTTTTTGACTTTTATATGCTTTAAATGTTTTTGATATTTTTTCAAGTTTTTCAGATATTTTTGTATTTTTCTAAAAATCAAACAGTTGTAAAAATAACAAACAGTGCATAACCTAGAGTAATTTGCAATTAAAAATAATTTAAGTGCCTAGAACTCCTGGAAATTATTTTTTTGACAAACTATAAACAAATATCTACACACAGGAACTGAAATCATAATTTTTTTTATTTTTTGTAGAATTTTCTATGAGTTTTCATAGATTTTAATATTTTACAATTTTTAGATTTATAAATAATAAATGCGTGAAATTTGGATAGAAAATAAAAGACAATAAAATGCACCTAATCTAATTTTTTGGAATTTTTAGGCAATATTCAAATTTTTATGAATTTTTGAATTTCAAACAAGGAAAATGACATGTTTTTGAATTTTTAATAATAACAAATGATGACAAAATGCAATGAAAATTTATGCAATGAATATGCACATAGCAGGAGTCTAATGTGATTTTTCAAGAATTATTTGACCACAAATGCTATTTATTTCAATTAAGAGAACACCCAAAATAAAGTCTGGATAAACCGAACTAAAATGCATTTTTTTATTATTTTTGCATCACATAATAACATGCAATAAAGTAGAGGAAGAATTCTATAGTTTACCCACAAAGTATGCGATAGGCTGCTAGCGGGGGTGTTTTTGTAATATTTAAAATCTCCAGGGGTTGACTTGCAAATTCCTAATATTTTATTTTTTACCCCTCCCCCTTTTAGGGTTTCTGCTCGTTCCTTCAAAGATGGGGCACAAGGGCAAGAGGGGGTACCGACGCCCCTCTTCTTCCTTCCAAAGGGGGGTGTCGGCAGAGGTCTCACGCGGTGGGCACGCACAGGCGACGTGAATGAAGGCCGCGGACGTCGGCGGTCGGTGTTGGAGACGTAGCTGTAATTTTTTTTATTTTCTTTTATTTTTTATATGTAAACATAAATAAAAAAAGCTTTTTTCTAAACAGAAACATAAGAATTTTCATTTTTTTTGTATTTTATATTTGGGATTTTTACACCCATAACCCTGAGTAACTTCACAATTACAATCATAACCCTGCATAATCGTGAATTACACCTAAAACCTTGAATAAATGCTCCATTTTACATCCATAACCTTCCGTTAATTGAGTTCATTAACTCAACCATATGATTGAGTTAATCTAACTCGTCCATCATCTGACGGTTGGGATTAATAAAAAGAAAAAAAAGAAGCGGCAGGGGGCGGAAGGCCTGCAAAGGCAGAGACCTGCAGAGTTAGTGAGTAGCAGGGTGTGGAGGCCTGCAATTGGCGGTGGGCAGCGAGGCACGAAGGCCTACAGGACAACAGGAAACTGCCCGGGGGGTTCTTCGAGCATGTTGGGGCGCTGTAGAGAGGGGCGGGGAGAAGCTCGGCACCGCGAGGAGGTTCTTCAAGCAGGAAAGGAAGAGGATGGACGTGGGACTTCTAGCCGAGAAAAAGGGAAGGGGAGGGGGTTCGAGCATGTTGGGCGTGGGGCTCCTGGGGGAAGGTGGGGGCAGGGGGACGACGCTACAGGGAGGGGGCGGGGGAGCTGGGCATGGGGCTCCCGGGGAAGGGGGCAGGGGATGACGTTGAGGGGTGGGGGGCGAGGGAGCTGGGCGTGGGGCTCTCGGGGGAAGGGGGTCAGGGACGGCACTACGGGGAGGGGTCGAGGGAGAATCTCGACTCTGCATGGAGAGGGGGTATGGGTCTTCGAGCATGCTGAGTGTGGGGCTCCCAGGGGAAGTGGGGGTGGGGGACGACACTGCAGGGAGGGTAGTGGGGGAGCTGGGCGGAGGAGAAGCTCGGCTCTGTGGGGAGATGGGGGTGGAGGTCTTCGATCATGCTGGGTGCGGGGCTCCCAGGGGAAGGGGGTGGGGGACAGCGCTATGGGGATGGTGGCGGGGGAGCTGGGCGGAGGAGAAGCTCGGCTCTACGAGGAGAGGGGGTGGGGGTCTTCGAGCATGCTGGGTGCGGGGCTCCCGGGGGAAGGGGGTGGGGGACGGCACTGCGTGGAGGGTGGCGAGGGAGCTAGGCAGAGGAGAAGCTCGTCTCTGCGAGGAGTGGAAGAGGGTGTGGGGCTCCTGGGGGAACGGGGGGTGTCTTCCAGAGAAGTTGTGTGAGGGCAGAAGCTTCGGCAGCGCGCGGGGCGGGAGGGTGGCTTCGAAGAGGGTGGGCCGGGGGGGTCTGCTCGGTGGCTGGCTCGAGCAGTGGATGATCGGCAGGAGCTTCGAGCAAAGAAGGATCAGCGGGCATCTAGAAGGGGATGATCGGCGGCAGGCTGTTGGGGCTTCAAGTAGGAGGATCGGTAGGAGCAGGCTTCGACCCGGAGAGGGACGGGCATGAAGAGAGGATTGCATGTTTTGTAAATAAGAATGAGTTTTAGGGGCAGTTTTATCTTTTCAACGAACACCATCAAATATAATGGAGGTCTCAAACGGAATATAACACGGGGTTATGTCATGTAAGAGTTAAGCATTACTCGAGGTTTTGTATGTAATTCATGGTTATGCAGGGTTATGATTGTAATTGCAGAATTACTTAGGGTTATGGGTGTAAAAATACCTTTATATTTTTAAAATTTTCGAGCAAAATAAATGTTAAAAGAAAACATATAATAATTTTTTTATTATTTTATTTTTTAACAAATGAGGATACGAGCATGATAGCTCGGTCTAAGAAAAACCAAAAATGGAAAAACGTGAGTGGATGCGGATCCGCAAAATGGAAGATAGATCTGAGTCTCCACTCACTGTGCATGACCGAAGTTGAGTGGTCGTGTGAGGTAGAATAGGAACGGAAGATCGAGATGTGAGATGGAAATCGGTGTCGGATTGGAATCAATTTTTGAGGATGATTAAAAACTATGTTCAATGAGGATTACGAATGAAATATTGATGATGAAATTAAAATGACAATTTACCCTACGATTAATCTAGATGAAAAGTGAGAAATAAAAATGGATCTAACCTGAGGGAGGCGGGCGTCGTAATGGCCTCGACGACAACCGATCTACTGTCACCAAACGGCTCAGGGGCTGGGCTCCTCTATCGACCAACGGGATTTCGGGACTGAGGCTCCTTCTCCACCAAAGATTGATCAAGAGCAAATGAGGGAGGAGCCCAATAAAAAGAGAAGGAAAATCAAAAAAGGAAAATATGTACAAATAAGGAATGTATTTAGTGGTTAATTAAATTAATTAATTAATTAAAAATGAAATTCGAAATTAAATAAAATAACTAAAATAATTAATTTACAAAAATTAATTAGCCACCTTAATGGTGGCCATTTAAGGCATAAAATCAAATCTTTGTATACAATGTAAGTTTTCAAATCAAATAAATGAATAAATTAAATAATTAAATCCAAATTTTGTAATTAAAATAATTTAATTACTTAATTTTATATATTAATTTTTTTTGATGATTTTTATGTAAGGAAATTAGTTAAGTATTATAATCATAAAGTACAATATAGACATGTACAAATAAGGAAATTAAATTTTAAATTTTTTTCTAATTTTATTATTTTTATTTTTATTTTTAAAAATGAAGATAATATTTACAATTATGTACATTATGTATAAATAATAAATATGAATAAATATGTACAATAAGTACATGATGAAATTGCAAAAGCCACCCTAGAAAATCAACTTTTCAACCTTAACACCAAAAATATGAAACCATAGCCACTTTAAAGATATTTTAATTTAGAGTTTAATGAAAGTGAGTTTGATTCAATTTAAGTTCATAAGGAGCCGGAATTGGTCTTTCAATTATTACTTTATGGCTTTTTCTAAGTGTGGGTACTTTTATTCTATACATGATTTTACTTTTACAATTATTGTTATTATTTAGAAAATATTTTTATTTACAATATTGGTTAGAAAAATCTTTGATTTGAGTTCAATTTATATACAAATAAAATCATGTAAGTTTTATACAGATATACAGGGGAAATTTTATAAATTATTTTTGTTATTTTTGGATTAAAGACCATATCTCCCCCTATTTTATTCATGGTCGATCAGGTCAAGTCTTGCATTTATTTCAGAAATACATCCTTTATTTTTCTTTTATTTTCCTTTTCTTCTTTTTTCTTTTATTTGAGTATAAAAAGTGGTAAAAATGCATATTTAACAAATGCATGCAAAATGGTAATTTCATGAAATTAGTGGGTATTTATAGACATTTGACTAAGGAAATAAAGATAAAATAAAAGAATAAAGGCGATGAATTGTGGATTCCTCATTCCCATATACTTTACCTTTGCTAGTCCCTTCGCAAACACTTATTTAGAAAATAAGTGAAAATAAAAATAAAGAAAAGACAAAGGAAAGAAATTAGAACAATGTTGACTTTTAAACTTATCTTCATAAAATTGTAGTATGGAGCTCTGTCGAACCTTTGGATTATTAGTGTGGCGGAACCTTAATGGGAAATGGATTTAAAACCTAACAGTCTCTAAGTTCCACAAGACTCCTATTCAGGTCTCCTCAACAGTCAGGTCAGAACAAGTCTACATACACAAATTCTTATGACTATGAATCTTTACTTGTACGGTGTAAGTGAAGTATAGCTCATCATCTCAAAAGTAGCAAAGAAACAACCTCTCTCAACAAGGTAACTCTAGTCCCCCAGTCTAGCAACTCTTTCCTCAAGGAGCGTGGATATTCCCTTCTAAATTCAAGTACAACCAGCTCAAGAAGAGGAGTAACCAGTGTAGCTACCTATCCTTGGATGCATGACCAGTGTAACCAAGTCATCCGATGCAATCTTAAAGACATTTGACTTTGAAGCTCTTATTCTTTTTTTCACTTGTATATACACTTCGGCAGGCATTTTACTTTTTAATCAGACATGTCCACTTTTGGAAATTCTGCATTTTTTTTCTTTTTTTTGGTGCAGCATGTACATAAGGAGTTTTTCCTCTTGAGCTAGTAGGCTATCCCTCTTTTGAAGAATTATTGCAACCCCACAGCATCCTATCTTCAGACCTCGACATCGCCATACTAGGTTGAGACGCACTTCCCTCCCTAGAGGAGGACGAGAGGTTCCACCTAAATGTACTACCCTCGTATGCTACCCCAAGCCAAAAGATTATGCCCCCTCACTACATCCTCCATGAAGAGCTACGTGTAGAGTGCTTGTCCAAGGTAAGCCACGATATGAAAGAATCATGCGTGTGTTGTTAAATATTCTACTTAGATTAATCAAGATGATATGTGAACATAGTCTTATGGACTCAAAGAATTAAGTCACTAGGACCTGAAAAGTCTTAACTCCAATTCTTATAAGGTTCCTCTAAAATTATGTGGATTAAGGTCCAACTAAGCTCCATTCTTCAATTTTATTCTAGACTTAGTTTAAATGTCAAAACTATCCAGAAAAATACACATGCTAATGCAAGAAATATGTACAATGCGAAGAAAAGAAATCGAAATCAATGCAAATTGTTTTAGACTTTTGGGTTTTGTAGTTTTTTTATAAACAAATGGTTAGTAATACATATAAGTATATGCAACTTTTTTAATAAGGTTTAGGGATGAGATACACATATTTACACAGGAGTGAATCAATTATTTAAAAGAATCAGGTGAAAAGATTTACAACTTGAGTAATTTACACACTTATATAGATACAGTTGGAATTTTTTGTGTTTGTGATGCATATATTCCTCAAACTTATTTGAAATAAATTTTACAAATAATTTTGAAGACAATAGTCCAAAATAATTTTTCAAACAATTTTACAAACATTTGAAAACAATTTTGCAAACATTTTTCAAACAGTATATATAGATTTTCAAAATAATTTTTCAACTATTTTCAAAATATTTGCAAATAGTTTTACAAAATAATTTTATTTCACACAAAGAAAAATTTTAACAAGCCAAAATATTTTTACAAAGGTTGAAAATATTTTTCAAATATTTTTCAAATAGTGTTCAAAAAAATTCAAATAGGTTTTCAAACTACTTTCAAAATATTTTTCAAAATATTTTAACCAGACTTATTAATCAATATATACAAAAAGAATTTTGAGGAAATATCTGCATCTTTTTATTATTTGGTTTTACCGAATTTTACAAGTATTTATACAGTATTTTAGCCATATTAAAAATATGAAAGTACAAGTTATGGCTAAAGTATTTATGTAATATATACGACACCCCCCTATACTTAGCTCGAACTATGTCCTCATAGTAATCAGAGAGCGTCAAAGAAAGACATAACTCGTGCTAAGTATAGAAAAGTGAAAAGAATGCTATATTACAACAACGAATGAAAGAAAAATCAATAGGAGTCGGTGATCCCCCTATACTTAGGAAGTATAGAAGACTATACACAAAGGGACTACCGAGTGATAGGATGTACAGGGTCTACCTCCACTATACTTAGGGTAAAATATCCCTAAGTATAGGCAGCAAAACAGAGGTAAAAAGAATCATAAGAATAATCACAAGTCTGACACCCCCCCTATTTTTAGGGTAAAGTGCACCCTAAGTATAGTATAATCATGAGATGAAGATGGGGTGTTTAGACAGAAAGAATGAATGATATGGACAGAATGATCTACATAGTTACGAGTAGGACAATGTTGAGGTGCCTCTCAACAAGCGCTAGAGTTTACGCCCCTAGCTGGGTGCAAAGGCTAGGACAACGATGTATCGAGGTTCAGGACAACATCTGTGAGGCGAATACCATACTGTCGGCGTAGTCTTAGTAGGGGAACAATGACGAGGTCAACAGAGTAATTTATGACACCCAAGTAAACAATCAGGTGGGTGTCTGCTACCAGGTAAAGATATGGGAGAATGAAATCAGGCTCCCATAGCACAAAAGAAATCATAAGCTCAAGGTCTGAAAGGAGTGGAAGGATGGAGTTGAAGAAATCAAACGTTGAGAAGGAAGGATCTGTCAGGGAATCCTCCACGTCAATCCCTGTCTCGAATAGATAAGGAAGATCAAGATCAGGAGACTCTCTATAAAAATCGGTATCCAATGTATATAGGATAGAGAAATCAGAATCAACATCGAATCTCTCGAAAATCGGCTCGTCCTCGTGAGGGTCGTTGAGGAGAGAAAAATTGAACTCAAAGAAATTAGAACTAACCGACGGTTGATCTCATGATCTGACAGATCGGGATCACGTCTAGGCAGCGAAACCGAGTACAAGGGACATAATGCATCCTCCCACATATAACCCTCGGGGAGTGACACAGGCTAGTCGGTAAAAGATTGGGAATTAGATCGTGATTGAGGATCTACGCTGTTGTCAAGTTCCTGCACTAAAGTAATTCATCAGCTGTAAACGGTATCTGAACAACCTCGAGGCATGGCATGCCGCTAGTCAACAATGTGGAAGCATTAAACATCTCAGGATCTGATCCTCGAACTGCGATGATGATGTCAATCATCAGGTCCTCCAAAAATGTATCAATCTCATCAAATGGGAGGACACACGGCTCAAAGACGGGACTATCTAGGTTTGTCAAATCAAAATGGTGTCCCTTACCAAGCTCTCTATGTTGAGATGGATCCAAATGTGTATCTGAATCTGAGAAGATCTTCTAAAGAATGGATAGTGAATGAGTTGGACATGGATACTGAAATGACTGAAAGGACGGTTGAGATGTGGGCTCCTCATCCATTTCTTGGGATTCTAGCAGATCTAGAATCCAAGAATCTTCGACGTGAAAATGCGGGACTGGCTCAAACTCTGGCTGTAAAACCAATGGGAACTCGACCAATGTCTGGCTCTGGGAACTCACAGTGGTGGTCAACACATCCATCATATGAAATGTAGTAGAATCCACATCCTATGAATGGTGTGTGTTGTCTAAACATGCATGAAGTGCCGCACACTCAATTGGTGTCATATCTCCCTCATGTGTTGTCCCGAATAAATCATCTGATGAATATGGTATGTCTGAAAGTGCTCTCGAGATGGGCTCAAATAAATCCATGTCGGGACTGTGGTGTGAATCACCACACGAGGCATCGACCAGTGTGTGATGCTCGGCGGTCATCCCCTTATAGAAGATCTGTACAAGGTCACTCTTTGAGATTCCATGCTCTAGAAATCTCCTCAAGAGGTCAATAAACCTCAGCCATGAATCTCTCAATGGATCTTGGGGGTAAACTGAAAAATCTCGAATATAAGACGACATCAACTCTGCTCTACGATGGGTGTAAAATCTCTATAAGAACAATGATCGTAAATCTCCACATGTATCCATCTTCCTCCCCAACTCTTTGTGCCATCTCAAAGCTGTAGTCTGAAGTGAGAAAGGGAAGGTCATCAGCATCAGCTCCTTAGAAGTGATATCTAGGTATACTCGTGATCCACAAAAATCCTCAAACTCAAATATATGAATATATGGCTCCTCATCCACTCCCCCTAAAAACTTAGGCAGTAGATTAATGAACTCTAAATCCAGAATGAAGGGACTCAATGTAGAAGCGGACTGTGCTTCCTGATCTGGGTACTCATCCATTATCCCAGAATAGAAGTCGTCTAAAACTCATAACTACTCCATGTGATCTCCTATGGAATGCACTCTCATCTCAACAAGGTGATCACCCTTTTCTCATATCTGGTCAATCTGAACTCTTTAGGTGTCTTCTCTTAGGACAACACGCCCAGAATAAGAAGGTGGGTAGAGAGAATATGGGATGTCGGCTGGAGTTTCGATCTCCAAAGAGTGGGCGGGAATGATGGGAATGAAATGAAGCAGCCGCAAGATCCGACTGGAATGAAGGACGGCCCATCATCATGAAAATAGGAAGGGGGGGGGATAATGAAGGGAGGAGGGAAGGAAAAGAAAACAGATAGAAAAAGAAGAGAAGATGACTGTTAATGATCTAGATATGATAACCGTAACCAACTCACATCAATCACATTCAAACACAAAGCAAACCCCAGATTCACCTACGCAACACAGTGATGACCATGAAATCTTGGTTGTTTATCTTGTCAATTTATTTTAGGTGATAAATCAAGCTTGCAGAGCGATTAAGCGGGCTGTAGGAACCTGATGCTCCCAGGAGGCTGGTCCAATCCCAAAGCTATATCTTTCCTAGCCAGTATGAATTGCGGACCATTTACCGGATACTCGATCAATTCAATCTGTTAAGGACGTCGCGGGCCGCTTTACCGCTTAACGGAGAGATCCTCACTGGAGGATGACTAACCCAAAGACCAGTAGTCTAACTGAAGTTCATGCATTGCTCTATCCTAGTGTGCGGGTCACTCTCTCGCTCAAGCAAACCAAACAATGAGGAGCTTGCTCTCTCCAAATCAATGAAGTGAGTCAATTACGCTTAATTTTAAGAGTTAAGTTCAATTAGCAGCCCTAATTTTTAATTTCTGATTTTTATTATTTTTTTGGGTATTTTCAATGAAATGTCTAACATGTTTCCTTTATTCCTATATCCACAAAACAGAGGGAGAAAATGGAAAAGCCAATGCACGATAAAATATGGATGCAAATGCTAGAGATAAAGTTGCGTACCTGACTCCAGCACTCTACATGCAATATGATCCGTGCAGAAAAAATTAAACTAATCTAATGAATGCAATGAGAGAACCGTCCTAAATAGAAACTTCTATTATCGCGAAACACAGATTTATTTGTCTAAGTCCAGACGAGTTATATAGGAACATATATTCTATTAGGGGCTTTGGACTTAATACTACCTGGCTCAATCAAATAGAACCATAATCTAGAGGCTGAAGCAAAAAAATCTGTGTGAAATAAAAAAATAAAAAATAAAAGCGAGAAAACAAAACACGGAAAACATTGGTGAGGTCCCCCAAGTGCACCGGCACTTGGCAAAACAGACCCCGAGTATAAGAGTCCAAGTGTCTGAATGTACAAATGTTCAGAATTATCCTAAATTATTATAATTATTTGCAAAAATTCTCTAAATAAAATAACAATCTTCTGCTCCTCTGCTCCTCTTCCTGTGATGGTCCCTCCAAAGAGTCCGAGTCATATTCATGGCGGTTCCTCGCAAAAAAAGTGAAACAAGAGATGGTCAGAAGGAAATTATAATAAATAGAGATTAAAAAAATAAAACTGAAAAATGACTACAAAGTCGTGCTTCCCCGGCAACGGCGCCATTCTGATGAGCCGACGATCAACTAGGGTTAGGTATCAAAATATATCAATGGTCGTTGCGACCCCAATTAATCGACTAACTCAACGAGAAAAAATATATCAACCACTTAAAAAATCAATCACTAAAATGTATGTAAGCGATCATCACTAATTAATTTACCCGGTACAGCGACCAGGGTCAAACACAAGGAGCGGGATTAAAGAACTCAGTAGTCAAATTTCGAAAATAAAGGATTTTTAGTGGTTTTTGATTTTTAACTTTTTTTATTTTGAATAAACACACGTCACAATATGCATGTATTTTTCAATTACATCAAAAATTCTTAAAAAATCTAGAGAAAATGTTTTTGTGTTTTATATGCTTTAAAATATTTTTGGTATTTTTTTAAGTTTTTCTGATATTTTTGTATTTTTTTAAACATCAAACAGTGGCAAAAAAACAAACAGTGCACAACCTGGAGTAATTTGCAACTCAAAATCAATTTAAGTGCCCAGAACTCCTGGAAATTATTTTTATGACAAATTACAAACAAATATCTACACACAAGAATTGAAATCATAAATTTTTATTTTTTTAGAATTTTATGTGATTTTCTAAGATTTTTAGTATTTTGCATTTTTTTCGATTTTATAACTAATAAATACGTGAAATTTAGATAGAAAAAAATAATAAAATGCACCTAATCTATTTTTTTGGAATTTTTAGTGTAATATTCGAATTTTTATGAATTTTTGAATTTCAAACATGGAAAAATGACATGTTTTAGAACTTTTATTAATATGAAATGATGACCATATGCAATCAAAAAATGTTCCAATGAATATGCACATAGCAGAAGTCTAATGTGATTTTTCGAGAATTATTTGACCACAAATGCTATTTATTTCAATGAAGAGAACAAGCAAAATAAAGTCAGGATAAACAGGACTAAAATGCAATTTTTTATTGTTTTTGCATCACATAATAACAGGCAATAAAGTAGAGGAATAATTCCATAGTTTACCCATAAAGTGTGTGATAGGTTGTTGGCGGGGGTGTTTTTATAATATTTAAAATCTCGAGGGGTTGACTTGCAAATTTCCAATATTTATTCTTTTTTACCCCTCCCCCTTTAGGGTTTCTACTCCTTCCTTCAAAGATGGGGCACAAGGGCAAGAGGGGGCACCGCCGCCCCTCTTCATCCTTCTAAAGGGGGGGTGTCGGCGGAGGTCTCGCACGGTGGGCGCGCACAGGCAACGTGAACGGAGGTTGCGGACGTCGGTGGTCGATGTTGGACTGCGGAGGAGATGACGGCGTAGAGCAGGAGCAGTGGTGGAGGTTCTGGCGGTAGAGATGGCCTCGCTGAAGGTGATAGGCGTTAGGCGTCGGGTGGCGGAGCGGCAGTCGGCGGAGGCGTGGGTGCCTGAGCGACACACGGCGAACGACCCACTGAAGAGGCGTTGGTGGAGGGGGTCTCTGGCCTTGTGGAGCTGCATCACCCTAGCGGTTAGAGGCGACGGGTGGTGCGACGGGGGTTGGGCTGCCTGGCGAGGCGGGGTGCGGGGGGTGGTGTGCCAGGCTGTGGTGGGCGGCAGGCATAGCTGCATTTTTTGTTTTTTTGTTTTCTTTTATTTTTTATATATAAACATAAATAAAAAAGTTTTTTATTATTATTTTTTAAAAAAGAAACTGTAGAAACATAAGAAAATTTTTACATTTTTTATATTTTATATTTTTTAATTTTCCTGTAAGACAGATGTAAAAAGAAAACATATAATAAAAATTTTTTATTGTTTTTCTTTTTAAACAAATGAGGATACGAGCACGACAGATCGATCCAAGAAAAACTAATTACGGAAAAATGTGAGTGGATGCGAATCCGCGAAATGGAAGATCGATCCGAGTCTCCATTCACCATGTGTGACCGAAGTTGAGTAGCTGTAAGAGGTAGAATAGGAACGAAGAGATCGATATGTGAGATGGAAATCGGTATAAGATTGGAATCAAATTTTGAGGATGATTAAAAACTATGATCAATGAGGATTACGAATGAAATATTGATGATGAAACTAAAATGATAATTTACCCTACCATTAATTTAGATGAAAAGTGAGAAATAAAAATGGATCTAACCTGAGGGAGGCTGGCGCCGTAATGATCTTGACGACAAACGATGCGCTATCACCGTATGGATCCGGGGCTGCGCTCCTCTATCAATCGATGGGATTTCAGGACTGAGGCTCCTTCTCCACTAAAGATTGATCAAGAGTAAATGAGGGAGGAGGGGCCCAATAAAAAAAGAAGGAAAATCAAAAAAGGAAAATATGTACAAATAAGGAATGTATTTAATGGTTATTTAGATTAATTAATTAATTAATCAATCAAAAATGAATTTCGTAATTAAATAAAATAATTAAAAATAATTAATTTACAGAATTATATAGGCATCTTAATGGTGTCCATTTAAGGCATGAAATCAAATCTTTATATACAAGGTAAGTTTTCAAATCAAATAAACGATTAAATTAAATAATAATATCCAAATTTTGTAATTAATTAATGTTAGATATTAATTTTTTTGGATGCTTTTTATGTAAGGAAATTAGTTATATAAAATTATTATATTCATATAGTACAATATACACATGTACAAATAAGGAAATCGATTTATAAATACTTTTTTAATTTCATTATTTATTATTTTTATTTTTAATAATGAAGATAATATTTAAAATTATGTACATTATGTATAAAGAATAAATATGAATAAATATATACAATAAGTAAGTGGTGAAATTGCAAAAACCACCTCAGAAAACTGACTTTTCAAACGTAACTCCAAAAATTATAAAACCACAACTATTTTAAAGATAATTTAATTTAGAGTACAATGGAAGTGAGTTTGATTCAATTTGAGTTCATATGGAGCCGGAATTGGTCTTTCAATTATTGCTTTATGGCTTTTTTGAGTGTGGATACTTTTATTCTATACATGATTTTACTTTACAATTATTTTTATTATTTACAAAATATTATTATTTACAACTTTTGTTTAGAAAAATCTTTAATTTGAGGTCAATTTATATACAAATAAAATCATGTAAGTTTTGTACAAATATACAGGGAAAATTTACAAATTATTTTTTAAATTTTTGAATTAAAGACCCTATCTCCCCCTACTTTATTCCTGGTCGATCGGGTCAAGTCTTGACCTTCTCTCAGGGTTCGAGTCAGTCTGCATTTATTTCATAATACATCATTTATTTTTCTTTTCTTTTTCTTTTCTTCTTTATTCTTTTATTTGAGTATAAAAAGTGGTAAAAATGCATATTTAACAAATGCATGCAAAATGGTAATTTCATGAAATTAATGGGTATTTATATGTATTTGACTAAGGAATAATGGTAAAATAAAATAATAAAGGCGATGAATCGTGGATTCATCAGATGTGAACCACACTCTTTCTACATTAAGTTCCACTGAGGACATTATGGAGAAAGAATATCCCTCTAGCGGTGCAATAGTTGCACAAGTTAAAGGGAAGCACGAGAGGAAGCATGGATTTAGGTCAAACTGTTGATCAATCTTCCAAGGCTTCGACACATCCGACGTCCATGGAGATGGATGCCTACCATCACTGCTATAAGCTAGAATTCTGAAAGAGTAACCATCCAGAATACCTAAAGGCCTTAAAGAAGGACAAAGGTGTAACTCTAACAAATAAGAAATCTACATTCATCATTGAAACTAATTTAATTGTAGGATGAGAAGGAAGTTGGGTTGTTGATTCTGGTTCTTCTGTTCATGTATACAATCAGTTGCATATGTTTCAAGACATCAGAAATCTTGATGAATGGGATATAGTCATCTAGATGGGATCCGATGCAACTGTTGTAGCGATTGCCATTGGAACCTGCAGGCTATCATTACCAAAGGGGAGAGTCCTAGATATTAGGTATTGTCCCTATGTACCGGATGTTAGAAGGAACTTACTATCTACATCTAAGTTGGTTAAGCAAGGATATACTTTCCTTTTATATAATAAACATATCATAAATCGTTATGGTGATTTTATAGCAGATGCTTTTCTTACAGCAAGTGGACTCTATTAATTGAACATGCATGAATGCATCATGAATATTAATACCACCATGAATAATAAAACCCCTAATCGATAAAGAAAGGTTGGAGATCATTTAACTATGATATGGCATCAAAGACTTGGACATGTGTCTATTGATAGGATCAACAAACTGATAGTGGATGGACCTCTAGATTTTCTATAAGTCCATGATTTACAAACTTGCGAGCATTACTTTTGTGGGAAGGTGTCCTTCGCACCATTTTTTAAGAAAGGTGAATGATGCGAAGGTATACTCGAGCAAATACTAGCGATGTATGCGGTCCCTTTTGTACTGTGATTCGAAATGGACATCAATACTATGTGGCATTTACTGATGATCATTCATGTGTGGCTTTGTCTTCTTATTACATCACAAATACGAAACCTTTGAAAAGTTTAAAGATTTCATGGCTTTAGTTGATAACCAAACTAGAAAGAAGATAAAACGAATTCGATCTGACCGAGGTGGTGAATACCTCTCAGATGAATTCGAAGAATACCTTAAAGAGAGAGTAATTATTTATAATCTCTCTCCTTCAGGTATTCTTTAACTCAAAGGAGTTGTCGAGAGAAGCAACAGAATCATGTTGGGCATGGCAAGATCAATGATGAGTAAAGAAAACTTACCTCTTAGTTTCTAAGGACAAGCAATAGAGACTGTAGCTTATGTCCTAAACAAGATTTCATTTAAATCTATACCTAAAGCCCCTCATGATATTTGGTATTGTACGAAGACGAATGTACGGTGCTTGAAGATTCGGGGCATTTTAGTCCATGCTAAAAATGTGGACATAAGCAAGTTGGAATCTCGCACTAGAGAGTGCTACTTCATTAGAGACGTAAAGAATGGTATCGGATACCCACTTTATGATCCTGAGACTCAAAATGTATTTGTGTCTAGAGACGTCAAATTTCTAGAGTACAAATTCTTTAGAAGTCAAGAAAACAATGAAGTTGAGGAACTAATCGAGTCTAACAAGACTGATGAAGTTTAAAAACTAGAAACTGAAGAGATAATTGAAAATAGCACGACCGTACTTCTTATAAAGAGTTCTAGGGTTGTAAGAAAACATAAAAAGGTATGGATTTCATGTATCATAAGGGTATGATGATGTTTGTTGAAGCTTTGGGTGACGTGACATGAATAGTTAGATGCTAGAAATGAAATTTGAAATAGACTCCATACACAAGAATGGCGTATGGATCCTTGAAGTTCCACCTAAAGGGGTCAAACCCATTGGGTGCAAATGGAACTTTAAGAGAAAAGGGGACCCAATAGGAAGGTACAAACCTTCAAAGCACGACTCGTAGCCAAGGGATACACAGAGAGAGAAGGCATCGATTACGATAATACATTCTCTCATGTAGCCATTAAATCAATTAGAGCATTGCTTGCAATAGTTGCACACCTTGACTATGACATCTGACAGATGGATGTCGACACAACATTCCTCAATGGATAATTCCGAGAGGATATCTATAGCTGAGGAAGGTAAAGTGTGCAAACTAAAGAAATCCATTTATGGGACCAAACAAGATTCTTATAGTAGGAACATTTGATTCGATGAAATCATAAAAAGTTATGATTTCGTGCATAATCCGGATGAACCTTATATGTACAAGAAGCCTAGTGGGAGCTGTCATGTTCATTGTGCTTTATGTAGATGGTATCCTTATCATTGATAATGATATAGGGATGATGACTAGTGTTAAAATCTAGTCGTTCCATACCTTTGAGATGAAAGATCTCGAGGAAGCCTCTTATATCTTGGATTTGAAGCTGTTCAAAAATAGAGAAAAGATGATATTGAGACTATCACAACAATGATATATCAAGAATATCTTGGAAAAATTCAGTACGGATAATTCCAAGAAAGACTTTCACCTATAAGACATGGTATTCACCTATTTAAAGGGATGGCTCCTCAAACCATTGAGGAAAAAGAAAGCCATGGCCACATGCTCTTATGCATCGGTTGTAGGAGACTTGATGTATGCCATGATGTGTACAAGACCAAACATCTGCCATGTAATGGGAGTCGTAAGCCATTACCAATCCTGCTATGGAGATAAACATTGTATCACGGTAAAAAGCATCTTCAAGTACCTAATAAAAACTCAAGACTCATCTAGGTCTATTTAGATAATGATCTTCAAGCATTAGGGTAAATAGATTCAGACTTCTAATCAGATTTGGATGTTAAGAAGTCAACTTCTAGGTTCTTCATATTGTTGGGTGGTAGTGCTCTATGAGCAAAGTGTAGCAAGAAGTAGGATACTATGGTTGTTTCGACAAAGTAATGCATTGACTACATAAGATGCAGTAACTACATTGGATATAGTTAATGTTCACTTGGGGTATGCAAGTTTATAACAAAACTTGACATAATCATCAGTGATAGAGTGATTAATTAGCTTACCCGGCTATTTGATCAAATAGTCAATGCAATAAATATGGGGTTGATTGTTGTACATGAATGACTCTAAGGGCTAGTAGGAGACTATTGGACTTGTAAACCCTTGACGACTCATTAATGCAATAAAAGTCATTGTTTTATCATGTCCATATAAAATGAATGATTGTGAATGCACATAATGTATAAGGTCCCTTTGTACAATTAGGGTTATGTACCATGACCATATTGAATACCATACAGTTAGGAGGACAGAACTAATAGTGACATGTTATATTCAATAAAGAACACAAGTCTGAGAAATAGATGGCAATATTTCTCTAAAGATGATTTTCAACTGACTTCTTGATGAGGTTCCAATACATATGAATAGAGATTTAGAAGTATTGGAATAATCAAGCCAAAAAGTTGACTTGATGAGGTCGAGATAAACTTAGAACTGAATCAAAACTGTCATGATCAGGCATAAGGAATTTTTGCTAATTTTTATTTATTTTCAAAAATCAAAATATCCTAAATCAGGGATTGATTAAATAGGTTAATTTTTTTTAGAATTAAAAATGCTAAATGAGTCCAAACTTTCTCAAAATTAATTTGTATATGTAGAAAATAGAATATATAAAATATAGGATATAAAACTTTGGGGAGGGGGTTGAAAATATTTTGCTATTTTTTAGGGTTAGCAAGGATTTGTACTTTTTAGGTTTTCTTTTGATTTTTTTTGTGATTTTTGTTTTGTAGGTATAAAATATGGTAATAAATAGTAGGTACTTTCTTGAAATTTTGAATTAAGGTTTTATATTTTTTGTATTTTAAAGTCAAACAGGGAATAAAAGATGCTCTTTTGATTTTTAATAAATAGAAAATTCAAATGAAATGCTAAATAAAATATGTTGTGTGAATAAGCATGTCATCAGGCATTTTCTCCTATTTTTACACAATTTTTGAAAATATCATTCCCTAATCTGAAATGAACAATATTTAATTTACGTAATAGGTCCCTTGGTACAATTAAGATTATGTACCATGGCCATCTTAATGATCATACAGTTGTTGATTCAATTGTTGAATCATAGAGGTTGGTGCTTGGATGGATATCTAAAGAGTTAGATTTAGGACTCATCAAGCACCGTCAAATGATTATTAAGAGATGATCTCTAGCCTGAGTAGGAGATGGCAATCCTTTCTCTCATGGGTTGATATCTATTTGATCTCTTGATGCATGTCCTCTATATAGGAATAGAGATTCGGAGGTGTTAGATAAGTCATGTCAAAGAGTTTACCTAACGAGATCGAGATAACCAAGACCTATGTCGTATGCTATCATGATACAGGCACGCATCCTCTGACCGGAGATAGATGTGTTACTATATGTTTGAGTATGTACATTTGGTCGAAAGATGGGTTGGTGATCTAATCAAGGTCTATACACGGGCGAGCTGGTGTGCATACAAGGTCATATGAGTAGTACGATCTCTCAAAGGGATCATACAGTCACTCATGAGATATTGGGGATCAAATTCCGTGTACGGTTGTCTCTCTTTGGAAGCTTGACCGAATTTGTAGATTTGATATATGCTTTTGGAAAGTATATGATCAATACTTAGGTATGATATATGCTTTTGGAAAGTATATGATTGATACCAACTCCCAGTGATCAAATGCGAAACTTAATGATAAAACCCTAAAGAAAACAATCCAAATAGATCTAAAACTTTGGGTTTATTCTAGGTCTTCCAGTATGCAGGATGTATAGGTATTAGGAATACCTGAGGGTGGTATGATCATAAACAATTGTATATCCATGATGCTTTCATTCTTAGGGAGTGATGAAACATGTTTGGATTTTAGTGACTCCTATCACTAGAGAAGTAATCTAATCTTGGTCCAAATGTTGGACAGTGATATGAATGTTATTCAGATGCATTGAGAAGATTAGATTTACGGCTTTGATTTAATCAAACATCTATGGGATATCTCTGAGATCTGGATTTGATGTGTGATCTCAATATCCAAGTCACTAGACATGGAACGTACAATCGTGATGTCCTTATCTCAAGGTATACGCGAAGAAAGTGCATTATTTTTGAAAGAGTTCAAGAATAATTCCATTATTGAATTATGTATCTAAGCATTGAGATACTTATAATTAAATGTGATTTAATTATCATAAATAATGTGAATACGATTTATGTTATTTTAATACATGAGAATGATGATCCAAGATAATTAAATATAATTTAGTTATCAAGGATATGAACTATGTGGATAGTATTATAAATATTATATATATATAGTATAAATGTAATTTATAATATATTAGAGAGAGCTCATTGTAAATAGTATCTATAAATTAATTGTTGATGTGAATTGGATTCACATTGGAAATTAATTGGAAATACAATTTACATTTTATTTTGGGTCATGAAAATGATGGCATGATTGCAATATTCACAAAATTAGTTTAGAATTATTTTTGTGAATTAATTTACAACAAAAGTTGTTAAAGGATTAGAGAAGCCAACACCATCCATTTAATGGATGGTGGAAGGCCACCCTTTGACCTGTTCTCAAGGGTGGTTGTTCCCCCTTTTTAGGAGGGTGGGTGGCTTCCCTCTTAATCCTTCTATGCTAATTAATTTAGTTCAAGTTAAATTATATTGATTATTCAATATATTTTTTAATATAAATTAATTGTTGTTGTTTTTTTTGTAAAAAATTATGGCTATTGAATAGAAACACAAATCAATCTCAATAATTGATTTTGTGTTTCATATGGATTGGAATACATGGACTCTCAAAGTAATGCAAAAGAAGAGGCAACCCTATCTCTTCTTTAACACACAACAATTGAATCATCTCTCTCTCTAATTCTCATACTATGTGCCACATCTCTCTCTCTCTCTCTTAGTAGTCGTCCACTTTGTGTCCTAGAGAGAATCGTCATCATCGTCACATCGTTGTGTTGTCGCTTTGACAGCTCACGGATCTCCATCTCCTTTAGTGCACTTCGCTCATGAAGAAGATGTTGGATCTCGTGAGACGAGATCAGGGGATTCACCGCTTGGATCATCAACATGGATTGCGAGGAGCACACGCTTCATCAACGCGCTCGCAAGCGTCTTCTCTATTGGATTGGACTTGAGATAGGAGGTCTCTTTGTTTAAAGACTCGATCACAACCACGCTTCAAGAGGTAACCCTAATACCTCTTTGTGGTTTAGATAAAACGATCTGAGAAGTGTTCTTGGATCATGTGGTTTCATCGCATTTAAATTTTACTTAAATTATGTTGTCCTGAGCCACTAGTATTACTAGTCGCTCCCGATCGCATATGATGTGATCTTCACGCTTCCGTGATGCACTTAAGGATCTTTCCATATCCTTAAATATGATATAGATGAATTCCTTCGCCTTTTGAAAGCTCAAGTTTCCTTGATCGTTGAGAGCAAAATTTTGAGAGTTTGAGACTCTCAAATACACATCCAAGGTGCTCTCTCTACAACCCTACATATCCACCATTAAGCATGCATATTCTCTTCAGAGGCGTGGCCTAGCGAGAAAGAGTATCATCTTCTGTATCGTTCTTCGCGTACGTATAAGAGGACTCGATTTCATGAGACAAAATCAGAATCTTGAGATCTTCTTGATCTCATCCTTGGGTAGACAACTTCAAGAAAAAGTAGATATCAAAGGTCATGGGAAACAATGCAACTCATTATCGTGCATGTGAGAGGAGAGTCCTCAGATCGGACTTCATTCGAGGGGTTTCTTATTTTAGAGACTCACACATCAAGAGGCAACCCTGATCTCTTCTTAATATTCATTAGAATATTTGAAATCATGTCTATAAATTATTTCCTTGAGAATGTGGTTTCTCTTTGCATAAAATCTTTGTTATGCTAAAATTAGTGTTCATAAGATGAACTCTTCGTATATGCAAACAATTTGCTATCATTTTCGCATTTTCGTGATGCGGAGTTCATAACAGGTTTAATTACTTCATTCACACATATGGATCGGATTCTAACTTAATATGTCTAATATTACCTTAATGAAATTTAATTTTTCCCAATCCAATCCAATCCATCAGATATCTGAATCCAATCCACTCCATTTGATTACAGATTGGATCAAATTAGTTTATGTCTTTTATACATTCCTACTCAATTGTTTACTCTTTCATGTTTGTACTTTATATCACATTCGCTCTCTGCATTTGAGTTATAACTCGAAAATCATTAATATGGATTAGATGTAAAAAAATATATTTGAAGATCATACAATCAAATTAAGGATTATATTGAATTTGGAATTTGAGTTTCTTTTTATAAATGCAGCATTACTATTTTTTACGAATGATTTCCAATAAATGATTCAAATAAAAACAAAAAAAATTACCAAGAAGGATCCAAAGTCAAGTTAGATAAATAAAAAATGTGATCTTTATGGCTGAATATTGATGAAGTACATGACTAATATAGATTATTAAGCCTTGCTGAAACGAAACTACTCCCAATAACACCCTTCAAGACTCTATAATATATCATAACAAACAAAGATCATAAAACATCACATTTTTTAGTATGTAAGCAAAGTCAAATTAAATATAACCCATTTGCATCTAACTTAAGATGGACTTGAAATGGAATGTATATGCCATATTATATATATAGTCAAAATACTTAACTTTTTTGAAAAATAGGAATCAAATTGGTATGCAAATTTAAAAAGGAAAGGAATTCAAACAATGTCTTTTAATTCTTAGATGAATGCAGTACTTCTGAACATTAATTCTTAGATATCAAAGTTGATCTAGTTTCATCCTTGGGATAAGGTTGCAAGCTAGAACAAGTGAACGGTAAGAAGAAAAAAAGTCTAAGAATAAAAAAATAGATGTACAAAACAATTGTCATAAATCCTAGCGGAGAGGAGACGAGTGGCAACACGTTTAGGACATATGGTTTCGCGTGAAAGGAGCACATTGTGTGAAACAGGAAACATCACGAGGGAGGGGTGGCGACATTGCGCGAGAAGGGTGGTGGCGTTGTGATGAAGGGGGCAACATTATGCATGAATGAGGGTGATGTCGAAATGGACTGAAAGGGAGAGGCAAGTGGTAGTGGATATTGAGAGGTCAAAAGTGAAATGAGAGGGAACGGAGAGAGGAATATTCCAACAGTGTTTACAACTTTACATGTTATAATCATATATTGTTTTAGAAAGTTAACATTTGACTTTCAAAAGTGAAGAGAGGGTGGTTGCAAGAGGACTTTTATCCACCATTGATATGAAAAAAAATATGAATAACAATGATTATAACCTTATGAAAAATTGAGAATGAGTGGAAATAAATATTGTGTGTGTTAACAGATTAACAGATGGTTTCGGAATGAATTTTGGTGATGATATGATTTAGTCCATGCTTTAATGGATTTGAAAAAAATTCAATCTGATCCATTAAATGAATCTAATCCAATAACATCAAGTTGGATAGGATTACGAATTTTATCTGATACGGAGATTAACCTCTGATAATTTAACTATCGTATAAAATCCATTTCCAAAATTAGATAACTAATGAATGGAACCATAATGTGTTCATTGCCACTATTTTAACAATGGAGAATTTGTTGCATGTTATGTCGAATGAATATGCATCTAGGTTATCTCGTACTTTTAGGCAACCAAATGTTTGTTGCAAATGAAAACCGTAGTTATATTTTTCTTTATCACAGTTCATCTACATTATGGGAATTTGTTTTAGTGCAAATATGTCTTTAAAACTAATAACATTCACTATTATAAATTTGGCATTTGAAGATAGCTCCATTTGATTGTAATGATTGTAGAGCATGATTTCCCGACATCCTCCTCATTGGTGGTGAGTAAAGCCTTTGAAAGGGAATGAAATAGGTCATTTTTTCAAAGAAATGCCGCATCGGCCCAGCTTCTTTCATCACGAGAAAGGCATGTCATAGATAGTCAAATGGATATGGTGATCACTTCCCAATGTCTTACACGACGCGGACTAAATTCATAAAGGCCAAGGGCAAGAATGATCCATGGCAGACGATAGAACCTAGAATAGATCGCTCAAGAAGAGAACTTTTCGGGCATAAGATAGCGAAGTTTGATACTCGCACTATATATCCGGGGATCCTGAAATGGTGTGAGTGATTTGATGGTGAAAGATCAACCTAGCCAACGTGGCCTATGAAAGCGCTTTCATATCAGAAGGTGAGAAAAGGTTTTCTTTGATCTTTGACGCAGGTGCCAAAACCCCCCTATTAACTATCGCGTTTCGAATTTGATATGAGTAAGGAAAAGTTGCTGAGACACCCGAACTAGTAGTATAGACCCGAACAGGCACAAGCTGAGTCAAGAATTCCGAGAGAAAGGTTTGCTTTGCTTGACTACTTTCTCAATTATACAGCCCGTTCGGTAGGAGAATAAGCAGGAATAAGGATGGGGAATAAGGGGAATAAGGGTCTATTCTCCGTTCGGCTGGAGGATAAGAATAAGGAGAATAAGGTGAAATAAAGGTAGGTAAGGTGGGATAAAGATAGGAATAAGAGTGAAATAAGATGAAATAATGGGGAATAGTCGTACCACGGGGAAGCGTGTTGGGGGCTTATTCCCCTTATTCCATTCTTCCTTATGACCCAAACGAACAGGGCCTTAAAGTCAATTACTGCCTCGTAGTTGACATGTTACCAATACCTAATCCCCCTCCCCCCAAACACACACAAACAATGTGAGTCCATTGCAATGCTTGAGGAATCGGTTAAAACACCTAATTTTGATAACTAACAAATTATTTTTTTTGAAAAAGACAGTTGTTTGTCTGTTAAATCGACATTTGTTGCAGAAATCATTTTAATAAGCATGTAGTATCTTTAGACCATCTCAAGTTTTATATTGAACCAAATAGTATGTGTTGTACAGGAATGGCTGATGATTTCAACAAGAACATGAAAAGACTCAAAGAAGCTGTATTTCTACATTTCTTTTCGAGTCGGCTTGTAATAAACTACTATAAACCTTTCATGCATCAATCATTCCACGTATTTTTTTAGAGCACATTGCACCAATACATAATCCTCATGCACTGGTATTCCCTCAACATCTTATTATTATCTAAATTCACGCTACTATTGCATCAATACAACTCAACCGTGCATCAATACCTGAACATTCGTGTACATTAGTACACTTGCTCATTATTACACAATTTTGATCTTCTTCAAACCAACTTTATTATGTGATTTTTACATGCATAACCCTCGATGTTGTCATAGTTACGCATCGAACCCTCTGTATTTCTGAATTACATGTACAACAATGAACAATGGTTGATCGTTACATATCATAACCCTACGTTAACTTCCATTCTTTTTCTCTATTAATCTTGATAGAAGAAAGTGGTAAATAATAATAAATTTTATTCTTTGAGTTCATGGTATTTATGAGTGGTGGCACTCTTCCTTTTCCCTTTCTCCCCTTCCCTCTCTGGTGACATCCTCAAGCCATGCCTATTGTCCACTGCGCCATATGAAGCCCTTTGGTGTGAATCTGCCACCATCTTGACGACGAACGAGCTGCTCTTGCATAGCATCTCTGGATCAAGCTCTAGCACCACGTAACCTCCTCCCCTTGGACCCCAACCTCAACACCTCCCTAAGGAGGTTAGGCTCTTCTAAGACACAAACTCCTTGGGAATGTTGCCCTTAAACCGGTTCAATGAATGATGAGGTAATTGAGTACGTGGGTTTGAGATATCTCGTTAGTCATATATCTAATCACCTTCTTTGCCTCAAATCTATGCAAGATAGCCCATCACGGCCAATCAAATCTATGCAAACCTTGAGGTAATTAAGGCTGTTTCTGTTGATTTAAATCACCCGTTTCTTGCGGGATTCTCCCAGTGAAATGGGTCCCACATTGTCGAAGAATCTGCAGATGATTTGAGAATATGATATAAATTATTGAAAGATGAGTAGTTAGTTCGTCAAGGTTGCACTGGCAACAGATCACACACGTACAATCCATCCTCCCGTGCACGAGGTTACCACTTCCATCAAAACACCAATGTAATATGTTGTACTTTATTTTTACTTTTTTTAAGTAAATGATATATCTCTAATCGAGATATTATTTTGTAGAGCACGAAGGATTCATGACACATTAAAATAATGTTGGTTGAAAATATAAAAAAAAATAGTTTGATATCACTAATCAGCTTCTTATTTTGTCATGCATCACACGAAATTTATAGAAGAAATCATGGATTTTATAAATCGTTAATGTTTACAAACATCTATTCCGAATCATGTTAGTTAAAAATGTAATCGTACAATGATGATACAAGATGATAGCAAAAATTACCAAAACAAGATGAGTTAAGAATAGTAATTTGAAATACTAAGGGAGTGTCTGGTTCCGATGTTATCGGGCAGAGGGTAACTCATATCAAAAGTGGGTTATCTTATGGATAACATGTTTGTGTTTTGGTGTTTTTGATAGAAGGTTTTACTGTGTTGAGAGGATTTGTTGTTATGTGATTGTATTGAATCTTAGAAAAATGATTAGAAGTTGAGTATTTTATCATTTTTAAATGACAAGATGGTATGTCATGATATTTTTTTGTTGGAATTGATGAAAGAGGAATATGTGATTTTATATACTAAATGAGAGAGTGTGTGATTTTCGGATGAACCCCATATGATGGAGAATAAAAAATAGATAGTGAGTCTCGTGGATTGAAAATACGAGTTTTGAGCAAAAACCTTGGGGAATACCTGAGGGTTTTCGGGGAAAATTCCGAAAACCCAATGGTAACCTAAATACTTTTTTGGATAAGTGTAATGGATGAAATCGTTAGATTTTGATCTAATGGGCATCGAAAGGCTTTTCTCAATCACGGAAAGATCCCGCCTCATTACAGTATTTTTTTCTATAATCTGTACTTGCCTCGTTGTATTTCCCATTTTGATTATTTGCATTTGCCTTTATCTCCCATTTTGGTTATATTTGTGATTTACTTTATCTCCCATTTTTGGTTATATTTGGGTTTGCCTTTTTTTGCGATAGGATCTCATTCTATATAAGAGATCATATGCTTCCATATCTGATAAAAATTTCATCACCCTTTAAATAATATTACAATTGAATCAAAAATAAAATCCATATAAAAAGAGGAATACATAATATTTTTTTTAAAAGGACATGTATTTTCTAACCAAAGACGAAGCCTCTTGAGACCGACACTCCTTTTTTTTAAGGAACTCCCTCGAAGGGGACTTTCACTTAACCATTTCAAGAACTTACAAGATTGAACAACTTCCCAACTTGAGGAGTACAAGCAGATGGTAGGAGAGAAAGAAAGAAGAAGTAAAGAACAATGTAGGAAAACAAAAAGAGAGCCAACACCGCTCGCCACGGGGACTAAAACACCTCGACAACAATGGAAAAAATCCCAAAAGCACTCTTGAGGAGCAAGCCGATTACATATGGGGAAAAAGAAAAAAGACAAATCACCAGTATAATGAAAGTTCCAATCACGTAAGCTCATCTCCGAGAACTGAGTTGACCTGATCTACACACTAAGCATCGGATCTCATAGCTAGAAGGATCAGGGGATGAACCATCAATTGCAATGCAGCGATCAGATCAGGAAGAATCCACCATAATGGAAGCACATAAACTGGAGCAGGATTTCATCCTTGACCTTCACACTGCTGCTAGAAAAGAGGATGGTGGTGATGGCAACAATGGAAAGATAGAGGTGGAGCCGGCAAGATAGTTGTCAAGCAGACAAGAGGCAACCAGACATCGTCATAGTGGAGGTGGAGGCGAAGCCGGCAGAGGATTCGTCGAGATGGAGGTGAAGCTGTCAGCGGCTTCGTTGAGATGGAGGTAGAGATAGAGTCGTCGGCCTTTAATGGTTCCATCGTGGTGGAAGTGGAGGCGAAGCCGGTGGCGGTTTGTCGTGGTGGAGGCAACGACAGAGACATCGACAACATCATTAAGGCGGAGTCGGTGGAGGACGGAGGCAGAAGTCTGAAACCCTCGACCTTGAGGAGGCAGGGGTGGACCGCCTGGTGGTCGTCGTTGGGGCCCCAGGCCGAGGGATATTGGCGAAGGTTTCGCTGGAGGGGAGGGGGAGCTGAAGATACACCACCGCACCGCAAGTCCAACACTCGTTACCAACCACTATGCTAGTATATTTAGAAATAAGTTAAATTCCTGAAGAAGACGTCACTTTGGATAAAAGCAGTTGATTTATAAAATTCTAATGACCTTATAAGACACGTGCAATGTTTTATGTACAATTTATGTGTGCATGCATGTTGTTTAGTATCAGTTTTCTCTCAATTAAGGTTAACCAACATGGTGAATACGATCGACATTCATCGCCTTCGTCATCTGCCTTGCGTGACTTTAGAGGTTGTACTTCTCATTGTTCTTCCTTCACGATTTCAGCTTTTTATTGCCGTCCACTACAATATTTATGATTTTTGCATATAATAAATACCACAGTAGCACAAATTTGGATTTGTTGGAATCATGCATATGAGACACTTTTAACAAATCTTCCTATGAAATGATTTATCGTGGGAGAAAACTGCTTGGATCGATGAACTTAGTAATATCGATATTCCTATCTATTTTAAAATAGATATATATATATATATGTCAAATCTATATAAATGAATACAGTGACGGATAGGATACGTTTATATCTACTTGCATCCCTAGTCGGAGGGTCTCGTGAAAATAAGTTCATAATCTGTCTTTATATTAAAGTCCATGGAGGGTTGTTCCCGTTGATAGCAGCACTGTTCTGTTCAGCCACCATTAATTCTCGCCGTGATTGTAATGTTGATGAAGATAGCATACAAGTTCAGTTGGTATTCTCCCAACTGTATGTATTGACAGATTTCTTGAGTTATATAAAATGTAGAAATTGATTTGTGTCGAAATCTTGCTGAACAGGTTAGGTGTAGCCGTAGGGGGCTATTATATTAAACTAAGCAGACAGAAAGCAGCTTTATATATCGCGACTCGTCAAGCGCTATTACCGGGGAGAAAAAAGAAGGTAGGCAAGGTTCGGGAAACGAAGGAATAGGACTATATATTCGGGGATGGAGGTGATATCTTATCAGGAAAATTGCAGATAGATGAAGGGTAGACGATTGTAGAAAGGTGCGACAAGATGAGATGCTAGTGGCTGGACTGCACACCAAATGAAAGGATGAGAAGGGGATAAGTAAGAAAGGATGAGACGAGAAGTCACCGTGAAAGAGTGAGGACAAAAGAGATCTCGGTTGCATACTCATTCCCTAAGTGCTAAGCTCTGCCTGTAGGTTCCTTTTAGCGAAGTTGCGGGAGTGACATTGGAAGCGGGTAGGCGATTAGTCATAACTATTTGAATTAGAAACTTCAACTGGGAGTATGGTTCGTAATACGCTTCTCGCTGGGAAAAGAGAATGCAGGTATATATACAGTTAACCCTTCTCTTCATGTCGACGTCTGCATGTTTGCGGAACAAATAAAGTAGAACAGCTCCTTGATTTTAGTTTGAGTTGCTGTCACGAAGAAATGATATCGGATATATCAAACATCTGCCGTGCTTGCTCAAAACCATAAAAACTGCTTGCTTTTGAAATTGAGCACACCTATTTTAATAGCATATACAATCTTTTTTGCCTATGCATTCAACAATATGACATGCCTTGTTGGAGCTGCTGCTTGGTTATTGCTGACATGTAATTGAGGGGGACGGATCCTCTCCTGTCTAGCAGGTGCTGTAACAGCGGGAGTCGCTCAATCACGATCACAATGCGTGCCAATTAGGGATGCAATCAGATGGATATGATACGGATGTAAGTATCATCATATCAATTATATTCATCTCTAAATATGAATATGGATACGTATATTGACGGACAGTACCGTCCCTGACATTTCATGGGCCCTAGGCAAAAAAGAAGAAAAGGACCCCTATAAAAATAATTTATTTTTTTAATTTGTAAATTTCTTATAAATAAAGTTCTTTAAATTTTAAAAAGAACTATATATGTTTATGATCAACGAGCATCAAACAATAAGTACTGAATTAAATTACAAAAAAATAATTTCTACAATCGAAATAGATATCTATGGATATAATGCAACTCAAAGAACGTAAGTACAAACAAAAGCTAATGGGAAATAGCTAGCAAAAAAATGCACGGCATTGTTTTTTTAAGTTAGGATTTTTTAGAATGTTCAAGCACAGAAGCACATATATCTATTGACTACAATAACAAAAATATTTAAAAATTAAGAGTTTCATCTCTTAATGCCTATTTTCCATATCATATGAGCCGAAAAAATATGGTTAGAGAATAGTAATATTCAAGCAAGAAGCACTAAACAATTAATACAATAAAAAATAAACATGATTTAAACAGATAATAAAATAATAGTTATGGAAAAATAATCAAGTCATCAGTTTTTTATTTGATAGTGCGAATCCAAAAAATAATCATGATTTGTGGATCTAAGGAAAAAATTACATGCACAAATATAAAAAATATCATTAACTGAGGCCGTGATTTGCGGGTGCTCAACAACAACAAGTCATAAATTGAAAGCAAGACAAATTGCAGCAATGACAGAAATCGCAAATCACAAGATGATGAGGTCATATTTGTCTCCAAATGACACATTTAAGTTCAATATGGGGTCTTAACTTTTAAGATATTAATGTGGCATCGGGGAACCCAAAGGATTTTTTGACATTTAGGAATATGAAGAGTCAAATGACACATGTAAATGTAAATAATTAATGGACCTATGTAGCCATTTAGACATTGGATTGGTATTTGATAGGGATGAAAACGGATACAGATATATCCGAATATCTATGTACAGTATTCGAAAAAATATTGGACACGGATATTCGTATCCAAATATTAATCAAATACGAATCGGATATGGATTGCAAAATTTCTCGGAGATGGATGCAGATAATGGCTTGAATATCCGGATCCGGATATCAGAATAAAACATTTAATATATTAGTTAATATATTACAAGACACAAACCCATGTTATTATATTAGTAGTAGATATTATATAATACAATATATCAATGATATTAATAAATTTCCGTTTATTTGAAGATGGGCACACACAAAAGTTACAAAATCATATCCTCCTTTAGCTTCTGGTTAGAACGCATGTCACCTACGATCCCTTTTGTCAGGATGCAACTTATTTATATTTTATTATCAATTTTTAAAATCATTGTAAACTTTGATTAAATATCAATTCATATTCGTATGTGATCATTAATAGACTCGTATTTGGATTTCATATTTATTGGATCCATATTTGAATTCATTCTTGCACTGGTTCATATTTGGATTAGTTCTTTATTTAATCTGTATTCAGGTTCGCTCTTTATTCGATCCATATCGTATTCGATAAATATCTGCATATCCGAATCATATCTGTATCCGTATTCGTATTCGATAAAGAAAGAGCGAATATGGATATAGAAATAGGCATATCTGATCCGAATCCGATCGTTTTCATCCCTAGTATTTGAAATAAAAATAACAAAAACTAACTATATGTAGACAATTTAAAGTTGGGCCCCCAAAATTGTGGGGCCCTGGGCCATTGCACCCCGAGACGAGGCTAAGGGACGGCCCTGTTGACGGATATGAAAAGTGTGTTATCATATTCTTAAAAAATAGATACAGAACTAAAACGGATAATGATTGCGTGGGAATAATATTAGGAATACTCTATGAATAAGCTTAAATATAAATGTATTGGATGGAATACACATAACATAAATATACGAAATGCGCTTACACTGCAGTAATTATATCAGATATGGTGAAACAAGGTATAAAATTATGTTATATATGATTAAAAATAAATATCATTAATATTTATATTTGAAAACAAATATACAGATATTTGCAAATATCAAAGTGCTATCCATGTCTGTATTTATTTTAAAATAGATATGGATACAGATGTCAAAGCATATATAAAACAGATTTGGTGGCGGATCGGATACGGATATCGTTATCCGTTTATATCTCTAGTGCCAACCAAAGTCGTGCCCTAGTGCATGCCATCTGATCGTGATCGAGCGGGGGATCTCCCCCAATTGTACAGCGCTCTGCTGCATGCCATCTGATCGTGATTGAGCGGGGGATCTCTTACAACAACAGCATGACGACCTCCTCTTTCCAACTGTTCCTAAACCTTGAAAACCACCAACAACGCTACAACAGAGAGGCTCTTCGTTTATTCTCACCAACTACATCCATGCTTTACCATCAGCTACTAGAGCCATAAGTTGGAGCTCCAATTTCAATCACCATAGACAAGCTCTGAACCTCAAGGAGCCGATCAAGAAAGAGACAAGTAGCTTCTTCGAGCAGAACCGAACGTCAAGGCTACCAAGAAAACCTTCGACCAACTTGTTGTTGGGATATAATCTGGTATTGTCTTCGCTTGGATACCCGTTGTTGGGAATATGAACCACCTGATACGGATGCGGGTGCACAATCAACCACTCCTACAGAAGCACGTGAAGAAAAAGAGAACTAGATGACACTGATCGGTCACATCTCATGACCATCAGAGAAGAAAGATCATTATAAATTAGAACAAGTATAACTCTTTCCGTTCTCTCGCTCTCTCACTCTTCTCTTCTTTCTTACTCTTTTTATCTTGTGATATTCTCTCTTGATGTGGTGTAGAGGCAATACCTCCACCCCCCTTTACAATCCCATATTCCTATTCTCATTAGGATTATAAATAGAATGCAACTCAGCTACCATTAGGATTAGGAGTTATATCGCATTGTGATCCTAATCCTCATATGACCATATTCCTAACAATCTCCATTTTAAGTTGAATTACATCACAATCTTTTCATCATCTTGAGTCTGCATCGGGCCATCCTCATCATCTGTAGGTCTCGTTAGTAGGATCTTACTAACTCTGGGTGACACACTCATCAATAGGCAACCTCAACATGCCCCTCTCGGGCACGCTCGCACAACTCAGCATTGTTCCTTCTGATGTAGCACCACAAATCTCTAGTGACTAGAGATTGTGTTGACATCCTCTGATAAAGAAAATCGCACTCGCTTCTCCTTGTTGCATGCTTCTGTAGTAAAGATGCTGAAACCTGCTGCTCTCCCATCGTACTGCTCGTACTGGGAATAATGTGAGCTCCATCATCTGTCACGACCCTTCCCTTGAGCTTATACACAACGTTTGGCATCCTCATCCCACACATCACCACCCGTGCTCCCTTACTTGCTCTGAGAACTCCCCTTCAATGGTGACTCGATGTCCCCGTGAGTCGATTGTTCCCAGTGAAATCATAAACTTGGTCGTAGGAATGAGTTCGACACATGTCAGAGTTCGTACTGCTCCATCAAAATGCGGAATTGCACTGATCCAATTCCCTTAACGTGGTGAACCTCTCCACTTTCCATCTTGATCGTGCCTTCATTACATATATGATATGTATTGAACTGCTCCCAAGATGAGAAACATGATCTGAACATGCTGAGTCTATAAGCCATCCTGAATCTACTTTAATCTCGCTATAGTATGATATCAAGTCTCCTTCGCAGACTGCATTGGAATCCTCTTGATTGGATTCAGATTCACAAACCTTCTTCTTTCCTTTCTCCTTCTCATGTCTAGGACAATCTGTAATTTTGTGACCCTCCTTGTCACAATAGAAGTATCTGATCGGACCTCGTGACTTGGATCAATCTCTGGATCTTGTCTCCCTTGATCTTCACATATATCCTCAGTTACCAGCACATGACCTTCATCGTCTGTTGCCTCATTCGGTAACTTCCATCGAGACTCATTCATAAGCAGCGAAACAATTGTGTCATCTAATGTGATGGTCTTCTTACCAAAGAGTAATGTCGTCACAGTATGATCGTAGGAAGATGGAAGGAAACTCAACAAGACGGGGTTCATTATCCTCATCCTTGAAGAGATTCCTTTCCACATTCTTCTCTTCTAGTGTGAGCACATCTGTTAGAATCTTGTTGAATTCATCGAATTGCTCTTCGAGCTTTGTTTGATCGATCATCTTTAGACCATAGATCTTCTTCTTCGTCAATAGCCGGTTCGTTAAAGATTTGAACTTGTATCATCCCTCGAGCTTCATCCAAACCTTTGTTGGATCCTCCAGACTGATGACTTCATGAAGAGTGCTGTCTACTAGGAATGGTTATATCGTACTATTCGCAAGGTCTCTCATTTCCTTCCACTCCTCCTCTTTCATCTTCTCTATCTTATTTTCTTTGTCCTGGAAAGCTTTTACAAGTCCTTCTCATGTGAGTATATTCTTCACACGTTGTTGCCATAAGGTGAACTTGTTGTAAGGTTCCACAAAGAATGATGCACCCCTCGATGAAAAATTCACCATTCACTTTGCCGTCATACCTCCTTGTACGTTTTAAAAAATCAGAGCCAAATCCTTCTTATATGAACTGTCCAACTCATCCAAAGTGCTTAAAAACCCCTATATAAACTCTTGGACCACCTCAATCAGACTCTGGATGCTCTCGATCTTAATGGTCCACCACGTTGGTTCTTCACAGCCTCTGAAGAAGGCACACATGTTCTGTCACGTCATCTCCTTGATGTCGAACCTCTATCTAATACGCCATGTTGTATCCCTTAGTGTCATTGAACAAACCTTAATACCAATGGTTGGGAACGGAAGCGGTACCAACTCTGCTCTTATACGAGTTGATGGGACATGAGCTGGTATCGTCTCCGCTCAGATACCGCTTGTTAGAGATACGAATCACCTGATACAGATGCAGATGTGCAATCGACCATCCCATGGAAGCACGTGAGGAAAAAAGAACTAGGTATGACAATGGTCGGTTACCTCTCACAACCACTGGAGAAGAAAGCTCACTATAAATTAGAACGAGTACAACTCTCTTCATTCCCTCTCTCTCTCTCTTCTCTTGATGTAGCGTAGAGGCAATGTCCCCATCCCTCTATATATTAGCCCAATTACAACCCCATAGTCATATTCCTTTTAGTACTATAAATAGAATATAACTCAACTACTACTAGGATTAGGAGTCTCATCTCATTAGGATTCATAATCCTAATATGATACTAATCCTAGCACCTGCATCAGTATTTCAAGATCCACATCTTTCCCTATTATAGTTCGAGGAGAACAACATATTTATACCTTTATCGTGCCTAGATCATCGCAACTCCAATCCTCCGTCTTGACACTAAAATCTTGAACCAGATCCATATCATTACTAGAGTCGAGGAGGTGGAGCAACCATTCTATCATTCCTAGCCCTTTATCAAACCGCCACTTCTACGTCGAACTACAACAGAGAGGAGGAAGGGGATGCCCCAAAATACGAAGCGGCAGAAAATTCACAGTGGATTCTCCAGCAATTCCTTGGCTCCGATCATAACCTTCAGCCATCTTCGAGCATCTTCAGCACGTCCAGGGCGGAGATCGGAACCTCCGTCTAGCACATTTGCCCTCATCGAAACCACATCGTTGGCAATACTCGCCTGAAGCTATTGGAGATTACAAGGAGGGAGATCTTTCATCCACAATCAACAGGTTTGATGATGTGGTTGTCCCCTTCCATCCAGGCCATCTGAATGCATGCCTAACTAGCCGTTGATTTTATCTACATCAAAGGCACTAGAAGCCGGGTGCAGATGAGAGCATCCACATATTTTTTATTTGTTTTGGATATTTGTGTAACAATAAAATATGCCCTCATTTAATCATTTTAGTTATGATTTGATTTGTGGTTGGCTTCTCTGAAGATACTCCCGTGTCCAACCTGGACATCCCTATCACCAAACACCTAATAACCCAACTAAACCCTCACTACCCCTACTTCCAAACGAGCCCATAGACTATTCTGTAATACATGTAATTCTATATACACCACTTTTTTATTTGCAAGATACAATTATGATGTCCTTGAATAAATGTAAAATATATGTTCAAATATAAACGAGCGGCATAGAGGTTTGGTATTTGAAGACCTTCAAGAGAATAGCATATGTGCATTTAACATTTTCCTTCTTATGATCTTGATGAGTCTTCTTTGTATTTTTTATAGTATATTTTTCATAGGTGTTAATTTACAATTGCTCCTTCTCAACGTTTCGATGTTGTTTGATCGTTGTGCATTAATTCTTCCTTCGATCAGTGCAAATGATCATGCAAATCACAATAGAGGATGATGCTACGATTCAACTTAGTTGCAGCAATAACTACATTTTATTATGTTCAAAAGCATGTAATATAAATGTGCAGTACCTTTTCTATGTAAGTTAGGTTTTTTTACCTTAGATAGACTCCATGTATTACTGTTACTCTCCACAGTCAATAAAGATTACTTATTTGGATGACATGGATTATCCTCTTCTTTTGTTAATTCTGTGATACAAATATCAACTCCATAGTAAAAGCTTTCATATTACTAAAATATACATAATAGTAATAGTTCCTATTTACTTGTATCAAAACTCATCTAACATTTATTTAACTCTTCGTGATATATAACAGTTCCATGTGAGTGGTTTATTTCTATGAAATTCACATTAGTTTCTATTTGCTTACAAAGTACACTAATTCTTATATTGTTGCAATATAAGAATTATATTGCCACAATGTATGTGGTAACTCTTTATTTACTATAATATCCTCTTTTCCTATTCTGATTTGTTTTTATTTATACCGTATATCTGAATTTGTAAAAATGATTTCATAGATAGCTTCTTCTTTCATACAAATTTCTTTACATCCAACGGATTACCGGGACTTGAATCTCACTATGCAAGCTTTCTGCAAATAATAACGCGTATGGACAAATCTTTATAAGCATCCAAGTACAAGCACATTGATAAATCTTTATAAGCGTCAATATACGGATTGTCATATGGATTGATCTTTTTAAGTGTTAAAGTTCCAGATACATTGTTTTGTATTTATTTATTTACATTCACATTGTAATCGTTAATACTTTAATTTGCGTTATTTTAGTTTTTCTTATACTATATTTTGTTAAAGTCCTCAATTTCTTAAGAGAAATCTGATGGTGACTTTTGTGAGTAAAAAAATTTATGGACAATTGGCTAGCAATAAAAAAAGATGGAAGAAGTTGCAGGTACAACCTAAGTTTATTACAAATTGTAGGATAGGAAATTTGTGTTTTAGTCTACCAAAAAAGATTTTCTTTCTACTACCAAGTCTAATCTCGTCAATAACAATCGGTTGTGATAACAATAATTCACGTGCATTATTCACTAGCAATTCTTATTCAACCAGCATTACAGATAACCATTCTGACCAACTGTTGAGATATATAAAATATTTAAAATCGTCCAGTCATTATTCAGCATTGTCTTTCATATCATCTAACTACACACAATTGTTGTATACAATATAGGAAAAGAAGATAGCACCACAGCGAAGGGAAGGTCAAACCACCAGCAATATATAATTCCTGGATTAGTTGCAGACGAAGAGATATCTAGATTAAAAGTTGTGTGGTTGCTCATTTATTATGGCCTTGGTAATAGCTCAACCAACTACCGAGCCTACACCAAGTAGCTGGGACAACTTGTTGGACTTTCAAGTCCAATGGCTTCATAATTAATTAATTAATTAATTAATTAAATCAATGCTCCTGTGTTATTTGCACTCGAAACCCCATCATTTGTCTCATTTGGGGATCGCTCTCCGCATTCCAGGAACCTTCATTTTCGGAACATCCAAGAGTAGTACATTGGAAACAAGAATTATGAAACACCACATCGAACAGCAGACGCAGCAGAAAACATCTAAAAGCTCTCTCCCAAAACATGTGAGATATTTGGATCCCTGAATAATTTCAAACGTCCATTCTAAATTCTAGGAATAATTAACCAACGAAGTCCACTTTGGCCTGGTTGAGTAATTTTAAATATCATTCTTTTCGATATTGTGTACAAATAAACATACACATGATATGGTAGATCTGGTTACTTAAAGATATCTATTTTATGCAACGTATAATTAATTTTGTAGGCAAAATCTATAATAATAATAATAAGGTATCGAGCAAACAAGAACAATATAAAACCACCAAATTGTGGAAGGGATTTGAATACAAAGAGATCAATGCGCTCTATAAATCGTAACAATATATACGACATGTTTGGCGACACTCCCGCAAGATACGATGATGCACTTCTCTGGACACACATTCTATCCACATCTGCCCACAAAAGCATTTTGGAGAATGTCAACATCGTCGCGTGGAAATTCAAAGCAAAAGTCGCAGAAGATGATGAGTGTTTGCTCAACAATCACCCACGTAGTGAAATGGAACAACTTCTGATATTTAGATGCGAGGCTATTTTTGAGTGACCGAGTTCATATTTCTCTCTCATGCAATTTAGCCTATACCATATTTTTCGCTCCAACCGAATTTTCGATCCTCCTGCTGAAAAGGTAAGGATCAAATGCTCTAATAACTAACACATATAATACAATAATTAACTTTAATATCACCATTCTTTTTTTTTGCTTGTCTAAGTAGTTCTCCAATTGTAAAAAAGCCTCTATCGTCTCACACTTATTGAAATAGTTTAACCTATATGGAGAATAAAATTGAGAACTAAAGATCCAATTTCAAAAATAATACAGAAAGAAAAGAATAGAAATACCTTTACGACACTATAACACATGTATATTAGTGATAATTAAAATAATTATCAATCGCATGCATTTCATTCCAAAACAAGGAAATCAATCTGTTGAAAAATGATAATGCTCACCATATATGGTTGATACGTTGATACGTTTTGAATTTCACAAGTCAAAGTCATTAAAGCCATCCCGACATAAATAAATTCCACTGAAATAATTTAATCTCCACAAATATAAAATTGCGTAGAAAAACTAACACAGATTTATGTGGCATTGAATGACGGAGACGGATTTTTCAATGAAGCTTTTAATCCAATGTTCTTCCCCGATCTTTTCTTCCCTTGACGGGGTGATTCTTTGAGGTACTTCCGATGATAATTATTAATAATATGGCAGGATAATTATTAATGATATGACACTATACTTTGAGAGTTGTATGACTGAGCAAGGGTTTGATTCCCACACACAATTTACAGACAACCATCTTCTTCCTCGATATTTCTATTCTACCAGCTACTAGTTCTCTCGAGACGCTTTCAATGGCGAGTTGTGATGCACACCATGATTGATCGCATGGATCGTCTGGCCCTTGGGAGTTGCACACCAAACCCCACACACCCATACAATGGGGATGTTGTATACCTAAAGGGAGTTCCATTGTGAACGCTTCCATAAGTCTAATTGTTCAAACTTTTCACCGTGTATTATTTTGCTACATGCTACATCTGTTGTTTGATCATGAATACTTTCCATGGATTTTTGCAGCAATCTTTTATTCGTTTCTTGCATGTTAATCTTCACAAAATAAATCCATATAACGAATGATTTATACACTACAATTATAATCATTTGTTGATATATATGTATATATATATTGTTTTATGCTACAACAGCAATGTCTTAAAGGAGTATACATGTAGAAATCACTAGATATATCTAAATGATGTAGCTGGGGTTAAATAAATTGGATTGGCAAAATGGGGAAGATTCCTCTATGATGCTAAATCAGAAATAGATAAATCGAAGTAATGTATCTAAGAATAAATAAATATATTTTCGTATAATAAAAAAGAACAGTTTATCCCCCTGGGCAATCACAAGAGTGCTCAAATGCTAACCGTATTTTCAAGGCTACATCTGACAATTGCCTACCACCCTGAAAATGCCCACGAGAGGAGAGGAGCAAAGAACATATGCCAACGGGAATCGGAAGCCAACTTGCACAAACAAGTAATAAAAGAAGAACATCACACGCATTAAGCAACAGCACAGCAATAGGAAAAGGATGGAAAATTCTATTGGTTAATGGGAATGGCCCCATCAGCATGTGAACCATTGCCCATTTTCATTTCAATCAGTAACTGTCCCGATTTCTCTCCCTACTTTAATCCAACCCCTTAAAAACGAAGTCCCCTCTCCCGATCCTCCTCTGCCCACAATTCCTTCCTTCGTGTTGATTTTGTCATCTTCTCTCCTCCTCTTCCTTTTCCCACTTTGTTCCTTGGCTTCCCTTTTTGACACTTCTCTTCCAGTATAAGAAAGAGAGAAAGGGATATACATATATATATATAGAGAGAGAGAGAGAACGGGAGGAGAATAGAGAGAACTGGGGATGCAGAGATCAGAATGGGGTGAATGGGGGTGATAAAGCAGCTTGAGGGGATCTCTCAACACAGCTGCTCTACCCCCATCAGAATCCGCTACTTTCCTCATGTTGGTACTTTCTTTTCCTGCCGAAAGATCCCAACCTGCCTTTATTTTCCCTCCTTTCGCTCTGGCTTATCTTGATCTGCTTGTCGAGTTTTTCGGAACCCAGTAGTGATTGGGAGGTGGGTTTGGATAGTTTTGAGGATCGGAATTCCGGATTTTCCATAAAGGTCAGATCTTTGGGTTTTTTTTGTCCTGCTGTTCCTGGGGAAGAGGAGAGTCGTGTAGTTTTTTCTCTCTATCGTAATATTGGTATTCGGGGTTTTGTGGGTGTTTCGGATTTCAGATAAAAAGTGGTTTTTTAAGAGCTGAATTCTAGTGATTTGCTCATGTTTTTCTTATTTGTTTTGGGTAATTTTTGTTCAGGTTTTTGCCACTCCTCTAAGCAATTAGGTTTTTGTATTTCCTTAGCTTGGGCTGACTGCTGATAAGTTGCCAGCTCTTCAGGTTCCCACCAGTGCTTTTATTCTTGGTAAGTGACATATCTGTTTTCTTATCTGTAACTTGATTTGTATGACTGTGGATCTATGGTCAATCCATCCGATGATTGGGGTTTCTTTTGGATCTCTAAATAGAATGTTGTTTTCTTAATGTTATAATTTTTGCCTGCATTTTCTTTTTCTGTGAATTTCTTATAAATTCATAATCTTTTATTCACGGTCTTTCATGCTGCCGATCAGGTGGTGTTCCGAGTTCGAGGTTTTTTGGTTTCTCTTTAAAGGGAAACGTTTGCCCGTTTGAGCCATTCCTTGCAATCAGGTAGAAGGAATGATTTGTTGCTGAATTTTCTTCTTTTTATTCTGAGTTGCTGCCTGTGGTGCAACTACTTCAAACTGTGTGATTTTCTTCATCAATAAAGATTATCGGTGTAGTTGATATCTTGAGTGACAATCTCTGGAGGACAATTGTTCAATGTGCATTGATATGGTTGCAATTAGCATGATCCAATAATCTTCTTTGTAGCTGTCATGCCAAATGTTGATGTATTTTTTTTGAAAAGGAAAATGGCCAAACGTTGATATAATCTTCCTTTCTGTCTGTTGCAGAAAGTAAATTCATATTGACCTGAACATTCTCTTTGCTTGACTGTTTTTTTTTTGAAGCTCTTGCTTGACTGTTGAAGTTGTTCAATCTGAGCTCCTTCACTTCCCTTTAAGCATGGCTTCATTAGCAAAAGCCGATTCGAAACGGATACATTCATGGCTGTGGGACAGTCATATCAGCCCAAAGAATTCAAAATGGCTCCATGAGAATCTTACCGGTACTGTATTTCATACTCTTTCATTTATCTTTCTCCTTGCTGCATGTTATCTTATAATGCACCTCTGTTTTCATCCCATTCAGTTTGCTAGATCACATTTTCAAAAGTTAAACTTAACTGTGATTATCCTTTTTCGTTGTCGTACATGTCAGTATTAATGTGTAGATTGCTAACAGAATTTCTTCTTGTAACTTCAACCTCTCATTTATCTGTTACCGCTCCTTCATTTTCCTTGATGTCCCATTATCCCAATACTGAATTCCTGTATTAAAAATGATGTCCTGCTTACATCACTAACTAATTGCACAATATCATATGCGCCTCTTTGCTTGCTAGCGAATCTTGATAATATCTGCAGTTTAATATAATTTATTGGTTATTGCGAACTCTTAAATTTGTTACTAATTCTTAGCCTCTAATGTAAGGGCCGTAAGGGCCTGCCTTTGGGAGTAAATTTGTCATTTGGGTTTGGGCATGCATGCGTGTGTGTTTTAAATTGTTCTGTTCATCTCATTTGTTCCTATTTATCCTATACGAGTCAGGTTTTGGAAGCCTGATGTTTTGTGATAATCGGAAGGAACCAGGGCATTTTTGTTTCCTGGACTAAAACTATTCAAGGAAGAATTTTCTTCTAAAAGACTAGGTAACTAGTAGTCACCTAGTCTTTTAAAAGAATGCTGTAGACTGATATGAGTATAGTCTTTTAAACCTTATAAAATCATTGTGATAAATTCCTATAATTTCCTTTTCTAAATTACCTTTTTTTGAGAAAAGGTGGGATGGGCCTCCAATAGAGACCAATCCAAAGAATATGTTATAAAATAATAGAATAATTACACCCACCAGATTTCAAAAAGGGCTCTAGCATTAGCGTTCACCAGACCATTTTTGAAATAAAACCTCCCGCCTTCAAAGACAACAACATTTCTAGCTAGCCACGATGCCTGGACTAGCGCACAAACCTTCGTCCGTCCTTCCTCTGAACCTTGCTAATCTCTACCAAGCGAGGCTCAAGAAGAATCTTTATCACTCTAATGAATGACCGGAATGTTCGCACCTTGCCATGACTCCACTGAACTAGGACAATGGAAAAATATATGATCAACATCTTCTACTGCTCCACCACATCTCTTGCAGCCCTCCTCCACTCTGGGAAACAGTTTGGTCCTTCGTGCACCTATCAAAATACACTCTTTTTTCAACAACAACATGAACAACCTCAACCTTGTAGGTATCTTCCATCTCTAGATCCTAGCACAATCCCGAGAAGTCTCCGAATTCATCAAAGAAGGCAGGGCAGAAACCGCCTTGTACGCCTTCTTGAATGTAAACACCCCATCTCTCTAGCACCACGAATCTCTTCCTTCCAACGTCACATCAAGCCTCGTTAACCTGTTAGAGAGATACATAAACGCATCTACTCTTTGATCCGATAGCTTGGTCACAAAGTCAGGAGTCCACGAACCATCTGACCACATGTCCACAACACATGCCTCCATGTCCACAACTAGAGCAAAAATCCTAGGGTACAAGTCATAAAAAGCATCCTCCTCGGACCAGTCATCCATCTAGAAGCGGAAACCACATCCATCCCTCATAAGCGGTTGCATCGAGTCCGCCATGATCAACAAGATCGAACGAAATCCAAAAGGTGGTTAGCGAAACTACAACCTCAGCCCGAATGCACAGGCTGGGCGATACATCATAAGTAGATGTCACCCTTCTAAAAAAAGACCTCACCTGCGTAGAAAGTAGATTACTTCCACCTCCCCAGATTTTCATCACCCACTTCGCAAGCAACGCCTTGTTATATCACCAATTCGCAACACCATTTGCCCTCCCTACATGATCGACATAGTTACCGCTGAACAATCCACCAGCGCAAGACCCCTACCATCATGGGTCGACGATTAAAAGAAGCATCACATCAATGCCTCCAGCCTCCTACGCATGCTCGCTGGTGGCACTCTCGTGGACAGGAAAAAAGCATGAATTGATGTAAGGACAACCTTCACCAAAACAACCTCTCCCCCGTGAGAGGTAAGAAGTTTTCCAACCTGCCAACTTCTTCTCCAGCTTCTCCATAACTGACAACCAATCAACCTGCTTAAGTCTCTCGTACATCAATGGAAGTCCAAGGTAGCTGATATGTAGACTCTTCTGTGCCATTCCCAGGATCTCCACATAGGCCACTGACTCCTTCGAAGCAAGGTTAAAGGGGGCAAAAGCTGATTTTTCTACATTAACCTTCGATCCCAACAATTCACTAATACTATCCAATAACACCCTGACTGCCTTACACTTCACCACACTCCCTTCAATAAAGAAAATAGTATCATCCGTGTACTGTAAAATTGGAACCAAGAAATCTTCCCAGGAGTAGCCCTTGAAGAAACCATGACGCTCTGCCAGTACCAACATAATCGGCAAATCATCTGCCACTTGAACAAATAAAAGGGGTGCTAGGGGATACCCCTGCCTCACTCCCTCTGAGTTTGAAAAAATCCCCCTTCCCGCTTCCCATTAGCTTGTACTGAAAGCGAGAAAGTGGTAATGCACCTCTTCATCAAGTCTGTCCAGTCGTCCGGGGAGCCCCTCCTGACCAACGACTGCCAGATAAATTTCTCGATCATACAATCATATGCCTTCGAAAAGTCTACCTTCTAGAGGAAACCAGCAACCCCTCTCCTTTTCCAATCCAATACGATCTCCGACGCCATAAACACTTCCTCCAGCAACTGACATCTCGAAATGAACGATGTCTGAGCTGGCAACACAATATCATCCAAAACTTCCCTGAGCCGGTTGGCCAAAACCTTAGCCATGATGAGATAGATAGCATTAGACAATGCTTTGGGTTTGGACTCATCCACCCGTTCCGCACCTTCCTTCTTCAGGAGCAAAAAGAGTAAGGGTATATTGAGCTTATTTAAGCCCCTATTTGCATCTCTAAATTCCACGATTAGTCCCACGACGTCATCTTCAATCACACTCTTGAATTCCCTGTAAAAAAAGATCGGAAGGCCATCTGGTCCATGGCGGCCATCTACATTAACGTTAAAGACAACCCACCGTAACTCCTCCTTAGTGAACTCAGAAACAAGTGACACATGTTATTCAGGTCCCAAGGACCTTACCCCCTTCCAGTCCACCTGGCCTCAGAGGACGATGTCCTCCTGTTAAACTCTCGGAAGTGCTCCACAACTATCGTGCCTATTGTCCCTTGCCCCTAGACCCTCTCCCTCTACACCTGCAACTCGTGTATTAGATCCCTTCTCCTCCTTCCACTTGCCATCGTGTCAAAGAACCTTGTATTCACATCTCCATCCTTTACACATTTCTGCCTAGATATCTGACACCACTCTATCTTCTTCTGCTCGTCGTATTAAGCCATGGCCCACGGTCCTTTGGTGCTCACCCCGTGTCAATAATTCCTCCAATTAAGATTATGCTCTTTTTCAACCCCATCCAATCTGGCAATCTCCTTCACCGCAACGTCTCGTCGCTCATTGCAGCTCTGCTTCTATTCCTTCCTATGCTTCTTCAACATCTTTTGCAATACTGTGATCTTCTGGGCCAACCTCTACGCAGCTGACCCCTCCACCTTTAAGGATCTCCAACAGTTCACAACCATCTCCTTGAACCCATCATCCGGCAACCGAGATCTTTCGAACACGAACATTAATCTTGGAATCGTCACCTCACCCGACTCCCAACAGAGTGGCATGTGATTTGACCTCGATCTAGGGAGTACCCGCACCACAACCAGATGGAACATCTCCATCGTTTCCACGGACAATAGTAAACAATCCAAACAGGACCTCGATGAGGTGTTACGTCAGGTATATCTCCCATTTTTGGCATCAAGCACCTCCAACGCCATCTCCTCAACAAACTCCACCAAGTCTTTCGAACCCGGATCCTGCACCCTACGATTACTCGGGTGATCCGAGGCAAGCAATATCACATTGAAATCTCCACTGACAATCCAAGGGATGCTCGAAAAGTCTCTCCTAGCTGATCTCAACTCCTCCTACAAAGCAAGGTCGCACACATCCCTAGAAACACCATACATCGAGCTAAGCATTAGTCAGCCGACCCTGGACCTGTGATCCAACAACGCATAAACAGATCTAAAACCAAGTCTGTCCTCCAAAGACAACAACATATCGCTATCCCATGCCATCACCACACCACCCGCATTCCCCATTGCCGGGGCTGCTCTGAACTCGACAATCTATGATTTCCCAATGGCCTCTAAAGAAACAAATCCTAGTTATCAATCTTAGACTCCTATAAGAACACAACATTAACATGTCATGAACTCAACAGACCTCCAACAACCCTTCTCTTTTCCCTATCCCCCAATCCCCGTACATTCCATCTAACTATCGTGATGACCCACTCGGAGGGTTAGTGGCAGGTAAGAATACCCCAAGACACTCTGCAACCCGTGCGTGGTTGTCAACCACTGAACTCACTTCTCCAACCGTCCTACCAATGTTCTCTTCCTGCCCCTCCAACACTGGGTTCTCAACCAAGGCAATCCCGCTTGTACCAGGGGACAAACCCCCCATAGCTTGGTCCTCTAACTACCGCTCCAACCACATTCATGCCTCCGGTTTCCTTCTCTTGCGCGACAAGGAGAGAATCAGATCTCTCCATGCTCTTCGGCTACCTTCCCCCAATGCCAATCTCCTCTCCCTTCGAGCCTGCCCGTCGCCAGAATGTGCCTCTCACTCTTCTGACTTTGTGCCAAGGATGCCACCCTCGACATCTCTGCAACCCCAACTCCATCCATCTTCATGTTCCTCCCTTCCTCCGCAACTGCATCCGCATCGCCTAACTTCTCGACGACAGAGATTACACTCCCGGTGGCGGAGAGCCCAACCCCATCACCACCACCGTCAGTCTGAACCACAAGCAGACCCCCACCCTCTGTGGGGAGAAGCACATGGACATCAATCCTTCCTAGATCTGGGTTCTCCATAACCATATTCGGCACAATTAGATCCCCAACCAGCCCTCAAGCCCTCATTGAGCGAATTGGAGAACCTGGTTAAAGAAGAATCCATATCCGAAGATCCCCCCGCCCCTTTAGAGACATCCAGACTCGGTAGCCAACCCGACCTAAAAGGGACATATCCATATATCGCCCCAGCTCTCAAAATATCTCACCCACCAAAGAGGCGAAAGGGTGGGGCTCCCAAATTAGGTATGTTTCTAGCGAAACTCAACGATTCAATGGAAAATCACGGTGCGGAACCGCCTAATCGATTTGAAAATCGCACGCCACCATCTGCGACGTGGTCTAAACCACCACATGAGTCCTCGCTGCGTGTCCCTTCGATCGATTACCCTCTGACCAGGTCGTAGGCTTCTTCTGTCGACCTGCTGCTATGATGGAGCCCATGAGCAGTACTGACTTTGCCATCAAGGTCTCTAGGTCTCCATACACAATCGCAAGGAGAAGCACGCAACTCATTCTTCCGACTTGAAACACAACCTTCGTCGGCAAAACCCTTTGATGACCTCACATATGTACAACCACATCCCACCCCTCACTTAGGCGCATACCCGATCGAAGTATCTTCTCCACCTCACCCCTAACAACTGGGAGGCCACAACATCTCTTCAGAAGGCCCTTAACTTCCACCGGTGATGCAAATAAGAAATCGGCGACGGTGAAAATAAATTTTGTTGGTGGATTTTCAGTGGAAGAAGAAAGGGAAGGGTTGAGAAGAGAAAACTCGTCAGAGAACGAGGGATTAGAGGAAGAAGAAGCGCGTAGACCACGTAGAGGGAGAAGTAGAGAGAGGGAGATAGAGATAAAATCTCAAGTTTTCATATAATCTGACCTGTCAAAAACAATAGCCTATCATCTCTTTATATAGGGGGGATGAGATTCCAAAAATAGAAATTCAAAATCAAAATTCAAATAACTTATCCTAATTTGACTCTAACCGACTAACTAAGAAATTCAAATCTCTAACTAACTAGTTGAGATCACACACGATCTCTTTATAAAAATGCGACGACATAATTAAATAAAATGAGACTCTAATTTATCGGACAAAATTAAATAAATATAGCCCTATATATCCGATTCACGCTGCATCAGTTCTCCTCCGCTTGAAAAATTCGTCTCCCGACGAATTGCTCGATCTTCGATGTGCCGTTGAGAATTCGATCCTTGAAATTGTAGCTTGCAATTCCTTCAATTAGATCTTCCTTAACGTTACGTTTGTAGTTCTTTCCAATTGGAGGACATCTCCGCAATTTTCGTACCCCTTCATTTAAACATATTTCATAAGGGGGCTCCTTTCTTTTGACCTTCTCATAAAAACTTGTATGGGGCTGGGTTTTTCCACAATTTTTCTCATTTATTTTCCTTATTTCCAGGGATCCGAATGTGGATGGCTCCCTGAATATTGTTAGGGTTTCTCCCTTCATAGTGAAACGACGGCGGCAACAAGAAGGTGCTGGTGAGCAGAAGGGTGGCATGTCAGGTAGGGCGGGGAGGGCTGGTCCACGGGCGAGCGGCACAGAGGGGGTTGGTTGCTCTTCTGTGCGCGCGACAATGGTGTGAGGGGGTGGTGTTGATGATGGGGCGGGAGGGTAGCTGGGGGCGCGAGGGTCGCGTGCGGGTAGGTTGGCGTGGGGGTGGCGGAGGGAAGGAATCTTGGTGGTGGTGCGAAGGTGGCGCCGGGGAGTGGCGGCGGTAGTGGTGGGGCAGCAGGGGGTGCAGGAGGGGGTTCAGGGGCTGCGAGAGGGGGCATTGGGTTTGGGGATTGTACCGCAAGAGGTACGGGAATGGCGGGAGGTGACTCTAGGGCAGGGGAATACGTCGCAGGGGGTGGGGCTTTGGGGACAGCGGGAAAGGGTGGTGGCGGCGGCGGTGTTGGGAGGATGGGAAGGGGTTGCAGCTGGTCTGTGGGGGCGTGCGAGGGGGTTGGTTGCACGGGGGTGGCGTTGGAAGGTGTTGGGGCTGCAACGGGGGTCCGGGAGAGGGTCGTGGATGGTGCCAGAGTCGAATTCGGGGGCGTTTGCAGGTCTGAAAATACCTGGACAGCAAGCATGTCGATGTTTTCCTCCTCTGAGACAGCCGAGACAGCGAGCAAATCATCATCGACGATGTTGTTTTCGCCCGACACGGTCTGGACAGCGAGCAGGTCGTCATTGTTGTCGTTTTTTCCATCCACAACGATCTGAACAACGCACAGATCATCGTCGATGACAAGATTTTGTTCATCGTCAACTTGTACCATAAAAATATCAACATTGTACCATGAGTCTATCCATTGTTGAACCTTGATGATTTTCCGGAGGCGCTTCTTGTATTTTTGTTGACGCGAACGTGCATGTGATCCACGTGATAGGGTTGCTTGATCGAGCTTCATTCTCCAATATGCGACAGGACCGTCGAATCGTGAGAACGATTCAACTTCCATGCTCTGATACCAATTGATGCAAATAAGAAATCGGCGACGGTGAAAATAAATTTTGTTGGTGGATTTTCAGTGGAAGAAGAAAGGGAAGGGTTGAGAAGAGAAAACCCATCAGAGAACGCGGGATTAGAGGAAGAAGAAGCGCGTAGACCGCGTAGAGGGAGAAGTAGAGAGAGGGAGATAGAGATAAAATCTCAAGTTTTCATATAATCTGACCTGTCAAAAACAATAGCCTATCATCTCTTTATATAGGGGGGATGAGATTCCAAAAATAGAAATTCAAAATCAAAATTCAAACAACTTATCCTAATTTGACTCTAACCGACTAACTAAGAAATTCAAATCTCTAACTAACTAGTTGAGATCACACACGATCTCTTTATAAAAATGCGACGACATAATTAAATAAAATGAGACTCTAATTTATCGGACAAAATTAAATAAATATAGCCCTATATATCCGATTCACGCTGCATCAACCGACCAATGCAATGTAGTCTCCGTTGCACCATCTCGCAGGCGAGGTCTTCTCCAACGCAACGTTGGCATGAGAAAGCCACCACCGTTGCTCAAGAAACCAAGCAACTCCTCCGCCTCAATGCCACGAAGACACGAAGCTATTTTTGAGAGTCATATCACATCTTCCCCGTAACCCACCGCATGCCCTTCCTCCAGAATCACGATCATTTCCCTCAAGTCCTCTGGCGGGCCTTTCGCAATCAGGACCCACCCATTGTGTCCCCATGGTTCATACTGTCAACCTCCCTCTTCTTCACCGATTTGCCATCGACAACCATATTTGTCGGGCCCGAGGAACAGCCCTTTCAGAGATGACCGTCCACCCCACATTGGTAGCATATTGACCTCGGTGCGGGACACCACCTCGCTAAGTGGCATGCTAGGAAGGACATGGAGAAAAATTTCAGGCTGGTGCCCTGTGTGGTATTGAAGGTCAAGTTGGTCACGTGTCATGTTCGAAGGCCATGTTAGTCAGATGTGTTGTAAAAGGACGTGTAGGCCAAGTGTCTCTTGTAGAGGCTATGCTCATAAGTGTGTCATTGTAATATCTATATTTGATTAACTACGATGAGTCATCTTCGCCAATCTGACCACCTCCCTCCAGATGACTCTCTCCAATGGTGGCCCTCTTCCTCACCGCACTCCCCTGCCCTCTGACTCCCGACGCGGCAACCTCGTTGTGTATCCCTCTTACCTCAAGGTCTCTTTACCCGCCCCTCCATCAGATCGCTCCTCCTTAGGTCATTTTCTAAATTACTTGTCAAAATCCTTTCTGATTAGATGAGATTGAGTTTTGAAAAGATGTTACTATCTGTTCTAAAATATCATGGAGGAAATGCATCCTTCGATATTGTGTTCCTATAAAGTATTTATTTAAATTATTGAATTTCTCCTATTACAATTATGAAATAAATGAAGTGACTTTCACAATCCCTTCGCAATTGTTGCCATAAAATAAAGGTAACAGGTAAGACAGGAATAATCGAATCTAGGCATCAAAACCAAAATTCTTTAACTGTGGGGGGGGGGGGTGTATATTTGAGTAAGAAAAACAAACAATTCCCTACACGCCCATGCAAAAATTGGTTCCAGGGAGCAATCATGTACTTGATCCCACATGGGCATTGAAGAAAATGAATTGGGCCAAGTTTAGTGATTATCTGAATCCAGTTCCAGAAAATGAATTATGAAAGAAACATGTTATATGTAATGCACTGAGCTAAGTGCATGTGAAAAAAATATTACCAAACCCCACATATGTGCACATAAAAAAAAAGAAATGTGGATTAAATATCAAACAAGAAAACACACATGAGTTCACGTAACGGAAGGGAAAAAGCATGGAAGGGAATACTTAATGCATATGGACGGGTAGATTTTCTTCTATTTTTTTAATCATCAACCCAATATGTATTTACGTGTATACGACTCAACATTCTCAAGTTGGGTGTACATTTCAACCATGCCCAACTTGTCTACATCTGCTTCATGTTGCGTAGTGGGAATGCTTTTGGTGAAGTCGTCGGCCAATTGATCTTTTGATTTGATGAAAGGTAGGCATAGCTGATTGGCATCGACTTCCTCACAAATATAGCGATCATCCACTTCGACATGCTTAGTAGGATCATGTTGGTCAGGATTATCAACCAAGTTAATCACGACCTTTATTTTTTGATCACGACCTTATTTCACAGTAGAACTTCATTGGATGGTTTGCTTGGATGTTCATATCATTGAGCATAATACCGTGCACAATACTCATCCTCAACACTCTATCTGACACAAGCATTCTGCTTCTTGCTTCTCTGTATAACGAGATTCCCTCAAAGATAAATAAAACAATCGAAGGTGATGAACATATTGAACCAGGTCCTTAAGCTTGAAATCTATCTGATTGGTCTTATTGCCACCATCTTTTTTGATAACCATGTTATTAACATAGACACTCAGAATTACGACTTTTCCTTGATCTTACTTCATGCGGAGGATGTATTCTCCTTTCCTTTACTTTTACAGCTGTTTCTTCATAATACCCTGTAGAGGTTGAAACCAAGCCCGGCAGATTGCTTCAAGTATTTCCATGATTTTCATAATCCGGAGAAATCTGCATGTATATCTCCCTGGTCAGGTCTCTGTTTAAGAATATATTCTTCATCCTTTAATTAATGTAGGCCACATCCTCTAGTGAGAGAGAGAGAGAGAGAATGCTTCTAATGGTTTTCATCTTCATTATGGGTGCGGAAGTATCCAGATAATCAATCCAGGACTTCTGTATATATTGGTTTTGCTTCTCTCTGAAACAATCAACCGAGTCCTGCCTGGAATCCATCATCGCCATATGACGAACTGACCTGTGAATCCAGGAGGGTCGTTCTTGTGCCCACAACCCAAAGAACCGCAAATGCCCTAAACGTGTATGAAGTGGACATCTTCCTTACTTTCACAGGGTAAAGGGTGAAATGTTTCCCATCAATTCCATTTAATCATAGAGGGATGAGTATGTACAGTATTTAGAGGGTAAAGGGTTAAATGGTTTTACATTCAAAGGTCTATTTATCCATATACAGCGCATGAAAGTACTGGACCAAATGCAACGATCATAATTCACTGCAGAAGTATTCTTTCTAACAGTGACTTTTCAAATCTTATTGCCAATCAAATGAAATTTCACTCTCATATATAAGGAAGCACAATAGCTTGAGGGCATGTTGCCTTCATGATAGGCTCATAAGTGTGCATGGGAAAAATAACACGTTCACAGTATTCCATGTTTGAATGGCTCAGTCTCTGTAGGTTGCCTCTTTGCGCAAGTCAATGATCTAGGTTCCTACAAAGGTGAAATATGTCCATGAATTCACATTAAACATGAACCAGTATATGAATGTGGTTTTAGATCAGTTACTTAAACATAGATGAAGAATAAATCCAATAAATAAAAATTCGATAGAATTGTTGATGGATGTTAGCCTGCTACTTCAACATAACAAATTGTGATTTGAGAATTGTTGAAGTGCATGAGAAGTAATTAAAACAATGACCATTTTCAAAAAACTCGCTAGCTTTATTTTATCTAGTATAGCTATTAGCATGAAATTTGAATATTAAATTAGTTGACCGAAAAGTTGCAGATAGTTGGGTTGTAACCTGCCGGTAAATTCCATGCACTGTGCTTGTAGGAAATTTTTTATCTAGTGTGACGATTTTTATTTATCTAAGTAATTAACTAGTAAGCTATGCCATAAATTCTTTATACAGTTTAATGGCTAATTGGTTCTCTAGTAATATAAAGCTGCAAGAAAACCATTAAAAACTGTTTTCTACATGGTCATTGCTCAAACAATGTATTTTTTTACCTTCCCACTGAAATCATGGGTTCAATTTATAGCTAGATTACTGGCTACAGTATTAAGGAATTATCACCAGATTCACCACCTTATCATGAATGGAGTATATGTGCCCAAAGCTTTGGTGATTGACTGAGAAACATTCAATGTCCTTCCATGTTTTATTGCCATTGTTTTATCATGAATGAAGTAGTTATTCCCAAAACTTTAGTTATTGACTGAGAAGCATTCAATGTCCTATTGTTCTATTGCCATTGTTCATCCTATCTATTCCTGTATTCTTGCATTTGTTTCTATCCATGAATGCCTGAGATTTACGTTCTCGAAAACATAAGCCACAAAGTTGTGGAGATGGTCAATGCAAGAGGCCTTCATTCTGCAGTAAATTTATTTGTTAAATGCTGGATGCCACCGCTGAATCCTGCACAGAACTTCAATTGCAAATCTATGTGAACAAGGTGCTTGTGATTTTATTTGGGGTTGTTTTGTCCTGGTCAGAAGGGTGCATTTGGCAGAATATTCGAGGATCTACATTGTTGTGCCTCTTAAGATTGTTACCACCCATTACAGTCTATACGGACTAGATGTGTCTGATCATCTCTGTTAATCAAAACATTTTATCTTTGTTCGAATCTGGATTATAGTTTTAGTTGTATGCCATATTATTTAAGCTCATCACTATTCATTACTTCAAATCTTATGGAACACAGAGTAGCTGGACAAATTTCTTTCAAGCCTTTTGTTCCAAGCAGAACAATAATCAGACTAATCCCATAGTTTCATGGGAGAACATATTAGGCATCATCTATATATTTCTGTCTTATATGGCTACTCAAATACAGTTGTTCACACTAATGAATAATTCATGTCCCCCCTCATTTGCATTATATATTCATCATGCAATTTAGTCTTTTTGTAGTATGTAAAGTTATCAAACTCCTCTAATTGAAGACATTTTTCACTATTCAACTAGTTCCTCCTAGTAGATTCTTGCCCTATAAGAATTTTTATGTGACTTGAATGTATTATATGCCAATGTGATAATTTGTGCATGTTAAACTCAACAGATATGGATGTAAAGGTAAAAGCAATGTTTAAGCTCATAACTGAAGATGCTGATTCCTTTGCACGGAAGGCAGAGATGTACTATAAGAGGCGTCCAGAGCTCATAAAACTTATTGAGGATTTCTACCGAGCGTATCGTGCACTGGCTGAGAGATATGTTCACGCAACTAGGGCTCTAAAACAGGCACATCGAACGATGGCTGAAGCATTTCCCAACCAAATCCCACCTGTTGCAGATGACTCACCAGCTGGGTTGATTAACGGAGAAGAACCACGTACACCTGAGGGCACTCCACCGGGTGACTCATTTCTTGACTTTGTTGCTTCACAGAGGGATGGCCATAAGAAGAACGGTTCCCTCCCTGGTGATAGTGAACTCACGACTGTCAGGAAGGGACTAAAGCCAGTAAGTGAAATATATTCTCTAGGTCAAGTCAGTTCAAAGTTTCCAGGATCCGGGGTAAGAAAAGAACTGAATTTTGATGAGGAATTTGAGGATGTTTTCGAGAAAGCAAAGAAACTGCAAGAAAAGATATCGAAGTTAACGTCTGAAAATGAGAACCTCATGGAGCAGGTCAAATCGGAGGCTCAGAATGCAAATAGAGTTCAAGATGAAATTCAGATGTTAAAAGCTGCTCAATCAAAGTTGATCCTGGAGAAGGAAGACACTCTTTACAAATTCCAAGAATGCCTCAAAAAGGTTATGGATTTGGAGGCTGAACTTGAAAATTTTAAAAAAATTAATGATGAGTTGCTTGTGAAAGCGAACAAAGCCGACTGTGCAGATGAGATATACCGTCTACTAAAGGAAGAGAATGAGACCCTGCAGTTGAAAGTGAGCTCGCTAGAACAGAAGTCAGGTCAACAACAAGAAGAACTCATATATAAGGAGGAAGAGTTGGAGAAGTTCAAAGCCAGTGCACAAGATGATCGGTTGCGCCTTTTGCAAGCTGAAGCAGCTTTTGGATCTTTGGAGAAGTTACATTCTGAAGCTCAAGAGAAGCTAAAAGCTTCATCCTTAGAGATCCAGAATGGAGTTCAGATGCTAAGGGAAATGGAGTTGAGGAAACAGGCTTTGGAAGAAGACATTTCAAGGGTCCAAAAGGAGAATGACAACTTAAATAGGGAGGTCAAGCAGAAGGAAGAAGATTTGGAGAAGCTTAATGCATCTCTTCAAAATGAACTTGCACGATCAATGCAGGCAGAAGCAGCTCTGCAGTCCTTGGAGAAGTTGCATTCCCAATCCCAAGAAGAGCTCCAACTCTTGATGTCGGATATCCAGAGCAAGATTCACACACTGAAAGATGTGGAGTCTCGTAAGGAAACCCTTGAGGAAGAACTTGCTAAACTCAAGGAGGAAATTAGAATTCTAAATAAACAAAACAGTTCATCACAGGAGTTGATAAAGCTCTTGCAAGATGAGATCTTTAGCCTGAAAGAAGCAAATCACAAGCTTGAAAGTGAAGTGAAACTTCACGTTGAAGGGAAGGAAACTCTTCAGAAGGAGGTATATGGAATGAAGGATGAAATGAATATCTTGCAACAAAAGCATCGGGACATGACTGACCAAGTGCAAGCAGTTGGATTAAATGCAGAGTCTTTTTACACATCTGTCAAGGAGTTGCAGGATGATAGTCTTGAGCTTCAGCAGACTTGCAAGAGGCAGCAAGTTGAAAATACGTTACTTCTGGAGAAGCTAGAGCAATTGGAGATGATCTCTGAGAAGAACACAAACTTAGAAGTTTCTCTACTGGATGCAAACGTCGAGATAGATGAATTGAGAGAAAAGGTAAATGCACTACAATTATCTTACGAGGCTCTCAACCAGCAGCACTCAGTTCTCATTTCTGAGAAAAATTCCCTTGTTCAAAAAGTTGGGAGCATCACGGAGAATATGGGGAAGCTACTGGAGAATAACACCTTCTTGGAAAACTCTGTTTCTGATGCGAATTATGAAATTGAAGAATTGAGAGGAAAGATGAAGATCTTAGAGGAATCTTCCCAGGCTCTTCACAATGACCACTCCAATCTCCAAAGTGAAAACCATAATTTGCTTTCTCAGGTAAAATTTTTATGCTATTGTTTATATTGGATGAGCCAACGTTGGTTTTTTATATTAGGCTTGTGATTTCAACTTATAAGGGAGGTAGAAAGGACGCGTTAAAGTTGCCAGATTGGGGTTTATGTGGGCTCAAAAAAGTGATTCCGAGGCATATGTTTTTTGGACCGTCAATTCTTGGCGGCTAATATATTTTTTCTTTTGTTTTTTCAATCGGTTAGTATCGAAATTCAAGATGTTTTGTTTTCAGTGAGAGAGCGAGAGAGAGCGCGACTAGGGGGCAACTCCGGTCTAACGTTGGTGGCAGGATTCATTACCCTGCTTTCGGGGAAGGTCTGACGTGGAAGAAACAAAGACGCGACAGCGACAAGGGAAACTTTTGAGGGCCTCCAACAGGAGGCGGCTGGATTATGGTCTCGCACAAGAAACGGAAACCTTACAAACAACTACATGAGGAGAAGCAGAGCCGGTCTTTCGCCAACCCATTCGGGAACGGATGCTTTTGATATGGTGACGGAAGTCATTGGGCTCGTCATTGCCGCGAGCCTATCCTGTGTTTTCGGTGCGGTGGAAGCTCTTACCGGAGTAGAAACTGCAAGGCGGGAAGGGAGTTGACAATGGGAGGCTCTTTGCTAGTGGGTGAAGGAGGAGGAAGAAGCTCGTTGTTCCTGGGCTCCTCCGATGTTGGCGTGGTCTCTGCGGTGTAGCTTCGTAGGGACATCGTCCAATCCACGCCGTGGCGGGTGGTTGTTTGCGGGCTATCGAAGGATGAGGCTGACGAATTACTATGGTGGACAAGGGAGGGATGGACTCATCTCAAATGGAGGAGGGTGACGGTCATGGATGGACGTCTGATCAATGAACCTATCGACCAAATATGTGTTAAAGGATCCCCTTTGGCTACCGATGCATGTCTACTATTCGATCCTTGCTCAGCAAGTTCACGTAGGTGGAGGAGATTGAAAGCACAGGGTGCATTCATGGTGAATCGATTGACCCAATCGTGCGTGTCAGAGGCCTACGATCGACGGTGCTCGGATGCTGGAAAGTGCCGTTCGAGGGGCGCATCTTCAACTTGGAATTCTACAGAGAGGCGCATGGGAAACATGTGCGGATGTACGAGGACGAAGCTGCTTCACCAGGTCCGGAAGCGAGATGTCCGGCTCCTATGTTGCACCAACAAGGAAAAGGATCGGAGAAGACGGGAGACCAACAACCCTCCTGCGAAGAAGCTCAAAGGTTGTTCATGCCAGTTCATCTCCCTCCTCGTATTCAGTTTGGCGCCTTTCTGGGAACTTGTAACACAGACACGAGTAGTCTGAGACGGTTAGATATGCTCACGGAAAGGCTGCATGTCTCCTAGTTTGCGCGTGAGCGCTGGTCCGCGGGCAGTAGCGGGCTACGCGGGCCCATCTATCCCATCATCCGAATTGGTTCGGGTCTTTAGACCCGAATCCCACCCTCGCTTTTGAAAAGGGACCCTCTTCCCTTGGATGCGATCCGAACCACAAACCGGTGAGCTCGAGCCTTCCTAACTCTGGTTTTGACGCTTCAACGGATTTATACCATCAAAAATCATCCACAAGAGACAACCTGCGGGCTCAACCTTCTGCGGTCCTTTCACCGCTAACCATAAAATCCTTCACCTTTCAGAAGGCGCTTGCGGCACATCTATGCACGACACGTTAGAAGGAAAGGGGATATGAGCGTTAGTTCTTCAAAGTTTTCACCTGGAAACCTCCCTCATCAAACAAGAGGCCATAACGAAGGAGTTGGTATTTGCACTGTCCACGTTTCTCAACCGCAACCGGGCATCGGGGAGAGATGTGCTCCTACCAGTGAAGCAACGACGGGTGGCAATCAGAAGGGGCGGGCGACTACGGGTGCTCAGGGGACGGTCTCGCCTACCGGCCCCACTCAGCGTGCAGGAGAGGCACAGGGAGACAAGACTACTGCAGGTGATAGCTTGCCCAGTAAACCAACGGCTTTGGAAGCTGTTATGTACCAACAAGCTCACGAAGACGAAAGCACCAGATTCGGCAATTACTACCAGAGAAGAAGAACCAGAGGAGCGGAGAGGAGGATGAAGAGAGCAAAGGCGCTTCGGGCATATGGGTGCGAAGATCAGACCCTGAGGGATGCATACTATACCTCACAGTCCGATGCCCGGCAGAACCGATTCTCCGTCATGGACAAGAATATTGCAACACTGCTGGGGGTAATCCCTCCGCAGAAAAAGAGAGTCCAACAAAGTGATAAATGAAACTTCTATCTTGGAACGTTAGAGGGCTGGGGCGCCTAGAGAAGAGATTAGGCGTCAAGAATATGATCGTGGAAGCTGGGGCGGATATTTTCTTATTGCAAGAGACGAAGTTATCGAGTGGGCTTGAACACATACAGAGGATCTGGACGGTGGCGGTAAATTTGAACTGGCCGAGCGCTCTGCCCGGGGAGCCGCGGGTGGCCTTATGACTGGTTGGAAGGACTCTTTTGACTCGATTTCCGAATCCTCCTCAGATGTTTGCCTCACGGTCGGCCTCAAAAGGAGAAGTGATGACGCGATTATTTTCGTCACAAATGTCTACGGGCCTCTCGGGAGCGACAATGGTTCACTGGCGGTCGAGCTGGAGCAATTAGGTGTTGTGCGTGCGCCGGAAATTTGGCTGGTGGGTGGGGACCTCAATGTCACCCTTCTCCCGGACAACTGACCGAATCGGGGAGGTGGTGGCGACCCTGGCTCGGGGCCTCTTCGTCAGGTGATCCACTCGCTTGGTTTATCCATCATCGACGCGGCAGGTGCACGTTCACTTGGCGGAATGCGCGGGCGAGATCCAGATTGGATCGGTTTCTCCTTTCCCCTGAGGCTGCGGCGGCTTTCCCTCTCGAGGGCTTGGGCGCTATCGAGGACCCTCTCCGATCACACACCAATCTTGTGGCACTCTGGGGAGATGACGAGGGGGAGATTTTTCTTTCGTTTAGAGCGGAGCTGGCTCCTTGAGGATGGCTTCAAGGACGAGATCGTGAGGCTGTGGAACGAGTGGGCGTCGGAGGGCTTTGCGGTGGTTAGACTTGTGACTAAGCTACAGCTGCTGCGCAAACACCTTATCAATTTCGGCAAGGACTTAAAGCTCAGAAGGAAGGCTAGGCGGAGTTTCGCTTAGGCTGGGGTGACCCGCTTGGTGCTTTGGATGACGAACGTGGGCTCACGGCTGAGGAATTGATTGAGAGAGCTGGACATACTGCGGATCTATGGCAAGAGACAAGAAAAGAGGAAATTGAGTGGAGGCAAAAATCACGTCAACGTTTGGCTCAAGGAGGGAGACGCTAATACAAATTTTTTCCATGAAATAACATCGGGAGGAGAAGGAAAAACTTTATCCACGAAATCGAAATTGGTGGGGAGCATATCACCGGGGAGACAGATTGGGAGGGCTCTGAGGAACCATTTTCTTCACGCGTCGAGAAGGAACAACGAGGGTTGGGGGTGGCTGGGGCAAGGTGTGCGCTCCTTAACCGAGGATCAGGCTGCTTCTCTTATTGCTCCGTTCTCCGAGGAGGAGGCTAAGAGGGCAGTGTGGGGTCTAAATGCCGATGGGGCCCCGGGCCCGGATAGTTTCCAAGTGTTTGTTCTACAAAGAGTTTTGGGGTATGATCAAGGATGAAATCCTCCAAACAATAAATGAATTAGAGAAGGCAATAGAGGCTCTGAGAGGATTAACAGGGCGTTACTTTTCTGCTCCCTAAGAAGGAGTCACCTCTGTATGTCGATGACTTCAGGCCGATCGCACTCTCCAATGCCATTTACCTGATTGTGGCCAAGATCCTGGCTAACAGACTGAAGTTGGTGATGGACTCTATGGTACTGCCTGGGCAGTCGGTGTTTGTAGAGATATGTGTTCTTCTCTGTTTTGCACCTTTTCGTATTTTCTTTTTCCCATTGGACTCTTCATGTATTTTACCATAGGCTACTCTCCTATATAAGAGAGCCTAGGGCGTATGGAATAAGATAAGTTTCTTATTTTTTCCAACATGATATCAGAGCGATGGTCCTAAACCGGAGTCTCTAACCAAACCTAACCCTAACCTCCACCTTCGAGCTCTTCACACCACGTGCATCACACCTCGCGCCCCCGGTCTCGGCTGCGCTAGGCCTCGCGTCGCCCGATCCCAGCCTTCTTCTCGACGTAACCCGGTCCCAGCCTCAGCGCCGCGCCACCCGATTCCAGCCCTGTGCGCAATTCTGTGCGCGTTTCAGCGCCGCTAGTCCTATGGTCGTGTTCCTGCGTGTGATTTGGTGCACGTGCAGCCCCTGCGCACGATCTTGCGCGGTCTGGTGCAGTCCTAGCACATATACCGTGCTGCCCTAGCGCATACGCCGTGCAGTCCTAGCGCGCGTGCGGCTCCAATATTCTTCTTGTGCGCGTGCACCAATACTGGGTACTGTACGTGCATATCGGCCATCACAACAAGTGTGAGCAGTCCCACATCCTAGGGTTTTCCTAACCCTAGGGTACCGTTGTAATAGAGAAGACTCTCGCTCGCATTTCCAAGATAATGGGTTTGGTTGCTTGAGTCTACACATGCAACTAAACCCATTAATGTCCGTGTAGACATCATATCTTCAGTCTACTACCCTAGTCTTCCATTATCATAATGTCAGAAAGCAAGGCAGACATCCATCTACAAGCGCCTTCAGAGGTCCAGTGCCTATTATGAAGATGGATGGTTCAAATCGTGGGCCAATGCAGTTCATGAGTATGATGAAGTCAACCGGTAAGAAGCACATTCTTATCGAAGAAGAGCCTGCTGAGAAGACTGGGGTCAATGCCTCATGGGAGGCAGATGATGCATATGCCAAGGTGTGGCTATCAGGAACCCTGGCAATTGAGATTGCTAATGATATACTCCATCAGCCCACTGCAAAAGCAATGTGGGATATTCTGACCGCTACATATTCTCAGGCGAAGAAGAGACGAAGATTCTGCAACTCCAGCATGACATCTTTACTATCAAGGGAATGGATGACCTCTACACTCTATTGTATACATCTTTACGAGGAATGTTTGAGAAGCTTTACAGCTTCATGCCTCTCATAGCCACGCCTGAGCAACAGAAGACCTACCGGAATGCCACTATGGTAGGGGTATTTCTGGCGTACTCTAGATCCAGAGTACGTGGCTGCACACGCCCAGATCCTGGCGGATTCCACCATTCCTCCAATGGAGGAAGCATTTCACAGACTGAGCCGTATTATTGTTCCTTTATCCAATGCAATCAGACCGCTTCAGCCATGGCAGTGAATCGAGGTCGTGGAGGTTATCATCAGTCCCGTGGTCGTGGACCTCGGGGTAGAGGGGGTCGTGTTCGGCCATCATGTACTTTTTATCACCATTCTGGGCATACTGAAGACACGTGCTACTCCAAATATGGATTTCCTGCTTCCGCACGAGTAGCTGAACAGATTGAGCCTCCATCTGCTTCATCTCTAGATCAGCGCTTTGATGACCTTGTAGCCCGTCTGAGGGGCATTATTTCCTCCATCTAGCCCAGTTACATCAGTACCAGCTTCTGATAATCACCCGATGTTGCTGCTTCTGCATCCACCAGTACCTCAGGTAACACTTATGCATTTACTAACAGTAGTGGATCATATACTTTAGAGTGGATTATGGACTTTGGTGCTACACATCATCTATGTGGTGATCAAGGACTACTTACAGCATACTGACAGGTCCCTTCAGGCCATACTGTGTTTATTGCCAATGGGACACATTCTCTTATCTCTGGTCAGGGGGAGATTAGCCTGACACCTTCTATGCACCTCAAGAATGTGCTCCATGCACCTGACTTCTCTATGAATTTATTGTCCATTAGCCAACTTACAAAGGATTTACATTGTCGAGCAATTTTTTATCCATCTTCTCATTTTTCAGGACATTCTTATGGGCAACGTGATTGGGCGTGGTTATGAGCAAGGCAGCCTATATCGTCTCAGTTGGACCTCTTATGCCAGAGCCTCCTCTCTACCTGCTGGATCTACCTCTCCATTACTGTGGCACTTGCGCTTTGGACATCTACCGCTTCAGAAACTGCGTCGTGTGTTACCCAGGCCTCACCTCGCACGTATAATCAATGTGAGGCTTGTCAGTTGGGAAAGTACCATCGATCTACCTTTCCCAGTCATCACTGTCGAAGTAATACCTCCAAGTTGAGTTGTTTCATGTCGATATCCGGGGTCCTAGTCGTGTTCCTGATCATCAGGGACACATGTTTTATATGGTTATTGTGGATGATTTCTCTCGTGTGTCTTGGGTTTTTTTGTTAAAGAATAAATCTGAAGCGGGGAATATTATCATAAATTTTCATTAATGAAGTTTGTAATGTTTTTCTGCATCCGTAAAGATTGTGAGAAGTGATAATGCCTTGGAATTTTGTACTCATACTCTCTCCAATTATTTTTCAACTCAAGGGATTATCCACCAAACATCCTGTGCCTATACTTCCCAACAAAATGGGGTTGCAGAAAGGAAACATCGCCATCTACTTGATGTAACCATGTCGCTTCTCATACAGAGTCATGTCCCTCATTCTTTCTGGGGTGATGCTGTTCTAACGGCATGTTATCTCATTAATCGTATGCTGTCGTCTGTCTTCGGTGAGAAGATTCCTTTCTCCCTCGTTTTTCCAGACAAAGAATTGTTCTCCCTCACTCCTCGAGTGTTTGGCTCGGTTGCCTTTGTCCACCAGTTGTCTCCAGGATCGACAAGCTCTCTCCTAGGGCTGTCAAGTGCGTTTTCGTCGGGGTACTCCAGAACGCAAAAGGGGTACATATGTTATGATCCATTGCGTAGGAGATATCTTGTTAGTGCTGATGTTACCTTTTTCGAGTTTGTTATGTACTTCTCTTCTACAGGTGATCAGTTGGTATCCTCTGACACGACTGAAGCTATATACATGCCACCACCATCACCACCTCCACCATCACCACCACCACCACCACCATCTCCACCTCCGGTTACCGTTCCTGTTTCCCCATTGCCATTCCACTATACCGTAGGCCTGCTTTTGCTCATGGTCACCGCTCATCATCTAGCTCGCCTGAGGTATGTTCTGAAAATATTACAATATTGATGGATCTGACGATTTCCCTGAGCAGGATGTGTTACAGAGGCCAAATGAGGAGGCAGGTATTTGGATCTACCTATTGCACTTCGGAAGCAGAAGCGCAGTTGCATGTCATATCCAATAACATCTACTGTGGCTTCTGATCGCTTAACTGGAGATTTCAGGAGCTTTGTCATTGCACTATTGGCGGTGGAAATTCCCACGAAATTACCAAGATGCGTTGAAGGGATAGTCGATGGCGTCTAGCCATGGAAGAAGAAATGGCTGCTCTTCAGTCAAGAGGTACCTGGAGCCTTGTTACTGCACCTACTGATGTGTCTACAGTGAGCTGCAAATGGGTGTTTACAATTAAGCAGAATGCAGATGGCAGCATTGACAGATACAAGGCACGCCTGGTTGCTCGGTGCTTTACACAGACATATGGGGTGGATTATCTTGATACATTCTCGCCGGTTGCTCGCCATTCCACCCTACGGATCCTCCTCTCTGTTGCGGTTACTCGTGATTGGCCACTGTACCAATTAGATGTCAAGAATGCATTCTTATATGGTGACTTGCAGGAGGAAGTCTACATACATCAACCACCTGGTTTTGCTGTTGAGGAAGAGTGTTCTAAGGTGTGTAGACTTCATAAGGCTATCTATGGCCTTATGCAGAGCCCCAGAGCTTGGTTCCAGAAGCTCTCAGACCTGTTTGAAAAACATGGGTACATACGTTCCAATGCAGATCATTCCTTGTTCGTACAGAAGACACCCACATGTATTATTTCAATTATGGTGTATGTAGATGATATCTTGATTACAGGTGACGATGAACAGGGAATTCAGAGGGCGAAAGAAATGCTGGGTCGTGAATTTGTCACCAAGGACCTTGGAGTTCTTAGATATTTTCTGGGACTAGAATTCGTCAGAACTCCTCATGGGCTGGTAATAACCCAGAGGAAATATGTCACGAACCTGTTAAGTGAAACATGAATGCTTGGTTGCCGACCTGCCACTACACCCATGGATCCCAGCATGAAACTATATGATGACGACACCGATGAGGTGGATAGGAGAAGATACAGAGAACTGGTGGGCAAGCTTCTCTATGTTACTATTACCAGACCTGATATCTCCTTTGCTGTGAGTCGGTGAGCCAGTTCATGGAGCAACCACGCCAGGTACATATGGATGCTATACATATGATACTCAGGTACCTTAAGTCATCTCCAAGTGCATGTTGCTGTTTAAGAAAGACAAGGAGATTACTATCTCAGCATGTGCATATGCAGATTACGTAGGATAACCTAAGGATAGGAAGTCCACCACTGGATTTGCTGTGTATGTTGGAGACTCTCTGGTCTCATGGAGAAGCAAGAAGCAAACGGTTGTAGCAAGATCCAGTGCTGAGTCTGAATATAGGGCTATGGCCCAGGTCAGTACAGAAATGATGTGGGTGAAGGCTGTGCTTACAGATCTTATATATAAGTCCTCTTCCTATGTCTCTGAATGTGACAATCAAGCTGTTCTATTCATTGCAAATAATCCAGCGTTTCATGAACGTACCAAGCACATTGAGGTTGATTGTCACTTCATACGAGATATGATTCAGAAGGGGATTTATTTCTACATCCCATGTTAGCTCAGGGGACCAAACTGCAGACATCTTTACCAAGACGTTACTTCGAGGGCCGTTCTAGAAGTGTTCGTCCAAGCTAAGCATGATTGACATCTATGCTCCACCTTGAGGGGAGTGTAGAGATATGTATTATTCTCTGTTTTGTACCTTTTTGTATTTTCTTTTTCCGTTGGACTCTTCATGTATTTTACCATAGGCTACTCTCCTATATAAGAGAGCCTAGCGTGTATGGAATAAGATAAGTCTCTTATTTTTCCCAACAGTGTTCATCCCAGGAAGGCAGCTTGCTGAGGGCCTCGTCATGGTTTTCGAAATCTGTCTGGAGTGGAAAAGGTCTAAGTAGAAGGGCTCATTGCGGAAAATTGACCACACAAAGGCCTACAACTGCGTGGATTGGAGGTTCCTTTGGACGTCCCTTCAGAAGAGGGGGTTCCCCGACTTGTGGATTGACTAGATGAAGCGCTGTGTGACCACCTCCTCCTTTTTAGTCCTGATTAACGGGAAGCCAGAGGGGGATTCTTCCAACCACAACGTGGGGTGCGCCTGGGATGCTCGCTGGCACCTATGTTGTTTGTTCTTGTCGCGGACGCTTTGGTTGTGCTTCTGGAGCGGGCGGCTGAGGTTGGCTGGTGTGAGGGCTTTCGAATGGAGAACATCTCTATCCCGATTCTACATATGCGGACGACACGCTTCTATTCCTTGGGGGTTCTACGGAGTAGAGCACCAATGCGGCGTAGATTGTGCAGATATTCAGCAGTATCTCCGGGCTTCAGATTAATAGGAGCAAATCGACGGTGGTGCCGTTCCATCTA